>DWHU01002031.1:0-10812 GCA_018247975.1 Parides photinus
CGAGGAGGAACATCGTGGAGGTTCTAGTCGGTGCAAGTCCGACAAAACCTGTCTTTGCCCCCGCGAAGGTAGGTATGCGAAGGCATTTCCTCCACGTAAAAAAAAAAAAAAAACACTTTGTAAGTTACATTTTAAATAAATAGTTAACAAGCTTTATTTTATATTGATATACAAGTAAGGTTATCAGGGTGTTCACGAATATGGCAGGTTTACCAAGTATTTTTAAGAAGTAAGCTTCATCATAAACCACGTTGTATTTTTTAATCGACGGAGCTATGAAATTATTAATTCGTTCAACTGATAGTAATAGTTAAGCCTACTTCCTACTTAATTACTAATTCTCTATCATTCCTCACCAACTGCCATTCTTCTTCTTTTCTAAAATAAATTATGTCTAAATTCGTCTTAATACAACTCCTTTAACAAAGTATTCCTACATATATTGTAACACACATAACATTATTTAAATGAATACGTATCTCTTATGGTTATATATCAAAAGTTAATAGCTTAATATAATTTCCCAACGCATTTACACTCTTTTTCGCAATACCAATTCCGTTCTGGCAGAAAAACAATCGGAACTCCACAAAAACAACGTCGTTGGTATTAATTAAACGAAAATGGCTCCCTAATCATACTACCATTAGTTGTTGAATTAAACCTTACCAATAAAAGAAAAAAGGGACAGGAAATTTTAAGTAGAAACAGCTTTTACGTTCTGATCTTCACTGAAAAGTGTTTACGTACGAAAAGACTATTAAGTAATTAACATTACAATACGTTTAATTGAATGCATGTTATACTTAAAAATAATTTATTTGGATATCTACAATACGAGCGTAGTCTATCTACAAATACAAGAGTTAATATTAATTTTAAAGTTCTTAGAAGATTCCGCAAACATATCAAGCCTTTCTACTCTTCACATTTTGAACTTCGTAGCAGTTATCATAAGGAATGAATAAAGATCTTTTATCTACCATGTTTTAATTGCTAGGATATCCACCCCAATGTTCATAAAAGCCTTTGTTCATAGAACATGATAGTTACTTGATATTTTCCTTCACCGAAAGTTCAGGTTCAATAGGGATCGTACCCGCGCTTGTTCCAGACGTATATTTTCTACTACAACTTTACATAAAGATCTATAATGACGAAGAAATATAACGATAAATATAATATATACTTTAACAGACAATAGTTGAGGTTCAATTGATAATAGTTAATATCATTACAAGCTCTAAAAAGCCGTTATATCGCTGAGAAAAGAATAGGTTCGGATATTTTCTAAAGTTCGTTGACATACACCTTTGGAACCTAAACACTACAAATGTATGAACTGTGTGAATTGGTTTTTAACTGTTTGCGGAACACTAACAGGCGCTAATGGTGTATAACAGTATGGTCCACATTTCATCTCCGTATGCAGTACACCATAACAGAAAAAATACGGAAAGGAATATAAAGGAAAGTATAACTATAACGATGTCTTGATATTTTGATAAACAGAGTTATATCTTATGAAATTTCTTTACATCCATCCATTACATACAGTACCCTATTTTAAAACATACAGCTTGTATTTACTAATTTGTTACACGATATTTAATAAAATTACTTTTTTCTTTTCTGAATATTTAATCTACAGCGATTCCCCTTTCTCGTGAAAGTTTATGTCCAATAGTGAACTTTAATAAAGAAAAACGTATTGACACTATCCGTTTTTTACAACACACCGTCTCTTCTAGTTTATTACATACATACAAATAGCCACGCCTCTTTCCCAAAGGAGAAGTTAGTTTATTAAGTTTATGTGTTAATAAACATAAGTTTCTTTCTTAGATGAAAAATATTTATTATAAAACTGTAACTGTTATGAGTATTTCTACAAACAATTAGTATCAATAGTTTAACCTAGCATTGTTTGAATGTTTCGTTTGTGTTTTTATTCAAACCGCTTGTACAAGTTACTCAACAAATTGTTTGACATATAAATTTAACTGTAAAACCGACAGTTTAACAGATTTACAGATATTTTATTTCAAAAGACTATGTAAATTCTACTTTAAATACTGTATTGTTCAGATGACATACATCGACAAACATATGACGTTTTATGTAAGGTAAAGGAGATCAAGGTTATTTGAAGAGTTAGAGACGGAAGAAATGTAATAATTGAAACAAAATCCATATAAGAGAAATACTTGGCATAGAATCTGAATTTTGAGCGACCAGTGACGCAAGAGAAACGTAAGAAAACTATCCATTTTAGCAATAGATACAATCCCTATTTATATGTATATTAAATATTTATGCGAAAAAAGAAACAGTGTGATAATGTTGGTGATGCCCAAAATGTGGTAATTTAGTAAATTATTGAATTCACATTCTACTATGTAGCCGTTGTCTTGTATGAAACAGAAAATTGATATAAACGATACAAAAATGTCGATATATTAATAAATCTTTTCTAACAGGAGGTGATTGATCACATTTTCTGTATGACAATGACTTATTACTTATAACTTTGATAAGAATATTATATAATACAAGGATTGGGATAAAAAATAATTGACTGGCCGATTAGCTCAGTTGGTCCCTCCCTACTAAGAGGTCGTAGGTTTGATTCCCGCCACGGACAATATTTGATCAGAGTCTGGGTGCTTATATATAAATAAATATATTTACAAACAAAAAATATTTAAGCTCTCTGGTATCCATTACACAAGCGAGTATACTCTGCTTACTTTGGGACTAGACAGTGTTGTGTGAAATGTCCAAATATATTTATTATTATTATCATTATAAATAATTATTTTCTGGGCAAGTTCTGAACTCGTGAGTTTTAAATACAAACGAAATGTTCTATTGCAACATCCTCGTGATGGAGTGGGGTACAGCTGATAATCTCGTTACCTCAGTAATTTAGTGAATTTGATGAGTATGGTAGGTCTTTGAAGGGAGTAATAGCCCTTCCCTCCCTTCAAAGACCTACTATCAGTTAATATTATGGTAATAGCTGGATTTTCGTAGTTTAAATTTATGTATACCTATTTTATACATAGATCCGGGATAAATATTTGTCTACATAAGCTTCCATTTAGCATTATACGCGACGTTTGCCCTACATTTAATGGGAAACAGCGCACAGGAGTATATTCGGAGACTCGTTTAATATTCATCAAGTCGCAGAGTAGCGACACGGTAACCTGCACCACATGTAACTATGTATTTCTTTCTTAACTTCAGCGTTCGTTTACTAACTCATTTTCATTCGAATGTTAATATTTGTTGTGTACAAAACTTAAAGTCATAACAAGTACAAACTGTACAGATAAACGTTTGAAAGTAAATAAAGTTGTAAATACTGATATCCGTTTAATGTTTTACTTCTATCAAAATTATTTAGAAATAAGTCTTACGTACGTTAACACTGCAAGTATATCATAAAGGAACTTTGTTATTATTTAAATTATAATGATAAAAATACCATTACCACCGAAATGAAAATTAATTTAGACGAAATGGTAAACAGGTAAAGACAACTAAAGTAAAATGAAACTCATTTCTAATAAGCAACTGTGTTCGTGGTGTTGCAACAAAAAATAAATAGCAACTCCCTTGTGTCGCTTTATGTAGACCACAATCCCATTGAAGTAAAAGCTCTGTATAATTAAAGTCGCACTAATCCATTAGCTCAACATATCATCAGTTTAAATATGTACTTGGTTACTTCCAAAGACACCTACTAGTAAAAATTTCACGCAACATTGTAATGAGAAATATGTATCATAATATTTTATAGTATCTTTACTATTTACAAAATAGACACTTGCTTTTTTCTCAGTAAATATCCTGGCGGATGAAGTTACAGCTCAAATAATACCGACGCAAATAAATCTATATTCTAAATGTTTTTAAATAATAACTATCTTTAAGTGGCAAATCGTTAATAATAAGATCGACAACGATAAAAAAACTCTATAGCATTTAACATTTTCTATCTAACGTGACCATCAACGGATGTGTGTTAAAGGCACTTAACGTAAAGTAAAATGTTTACACGTGTGCTATTGCGGCATTGGAATAACCTTTCGTAGAAATGTAATTTACTTATGCATACATTTTATAACCACGTCTGACTAGTTAAATACTGGAGCATCTATTTCTGTCATCAAAGTACATTGTTTAGAAATTGTGTTCTAGTATAAAGGCTGCTAGGGCGGGTGACAATAATGGACTGAGAGAGGTTGTGGATGACTATTAACTCTTCCACGTAACATCACAGATCTTTTAAACAAATTACAGACATTTTTTATATATTTTATAAACGAAATGAGTCATTATTTCAAACCATGCAGTAACCTTGTAATAAGTAAGTTTTGGTTATAATAAAAAAAGTAAAACATTCTTAAGTCCATATGCCTCTAGTTGTGAACTCATCCAAAAATCTTTTGGATATTAAACGGTTTAGTAAAAGTTATGGCTAATAACAACTTTCTAAAACAGTACTAATGTCTATTTATGCTAGTTAATTTATTACTAAGGAAATCATTGGCTTTTTGACCAAATTTAATATTTCTTCATACTGGTAAAACGCGGATAAATTTTACAATACCGAAAAATAATGAAACAAACAAAGACAATTTAGGGACAAATAGCGTAGGAGTATTTTGTTATAAGTATACACGAAAGAAACCTATGATATATTGCTAATATATCGAGAAGAATTTTGTGTGATATATATGTAGTGAAATAATATTGTGTTAAACAACACGCAGAAATAAATGTAATAAAACGAAATGACAAAGTCTATCTGAGAACCAGGCTCGGCTCTCTGGTTACACAGCTACATTAAGATTTTGTTTTTCGTCGCGAAGTAAGTAAGTAAGCTTTATCCATCATCATACATGTTATTTTTAGTATTATTTTTACTCAATTTCTTAGTCAATTTTTAGAGAAATTTAAACGTCCATGCGAGCGATGAGATACGCTAAAACAGCGTTCAAAGGGAAAGACAATTTATAAATGGGAAACGACAGAGTGCATTTGATTCCATTTCACAATTTTATTTGTGGTGGAAATTGGGACGCAAATACATTTACGTCAAAAGTCAACTAGCTGCACGGGATCTATTGAAACGTCATGCGATTGCTGACAAATATGAAAATTGACTGGATGGTGTCCGCCGCCCGTATTCATTTTATTCCAGCTTTATTACAGGTTAAAGTTGTTATAAAGTTTTCCTCTTATAAATGATTTTATGCAAATAAAACACACAAATATCTGGAATACATAACAGAATAACGTTTGAGAATATATGAAAGAATGTTCTCGGTAATAAACCGCCTGTATAAAGCTCTACGAGGCGTGATACCTATACGCCGACCTCATACATGGGGACTTGTTATACAAAAAAAATTAAAAAATTCAGCCCGTCGCCAGACAGATCACGGTTCAAGCGCTAGACACGCTTGGAAAAGCTCAAACTACTTAGTTCACGTAGCGACATGCAAATTTAATTTCAGTCTGGTATAAATAGTTCAATATTTGTATAATATTTCAAGAAAATCATCAAAAACCACGCAAATTTTCTATCTTTTGTAGCTACTACATGTTTTCTTTAGAGTAACTTTTATATCGGATAAAACTACAATAATATTCAGATGACGTAAACGTCGCCATTCTGTCGCGCTCCTTCCGTGACGTCACTAGATGCAATGCAACGAGGAAGATCTTCATTGATTTATCAAAAAGCTTAAGTCTGCCTATCATAATGGAAATGGATAGATAAATTACAAGTATTAAACTGTTGTAGTCATTTGTAGGAATTGATTTATTTACAAATAATAGTTTTACTTGAATTTCACTGAAGACAAATTCACAAGAATAACCGTGAACAAATAGAATTTATGTGCATGAATCTTTTTGAGGTGGTGTACGATGACAATGTCGTTGGGTTTTAACAATATTAAGTGACCCGTACATTCTCTATTATTAATTATAATAATCAGCCATCGAATTTGAACAAATCAACATCTTTTATCAAATATTTTGTTGTACAATCAAAACTATTTAAAAATTATGGATGTTTTGTTACGTGCATACTTGTAAAAACGGCGTAAACATAGGAGCTTTTACTTGCTGTTATAATAAAACATATTTAAGCTAGAAAAGTAATACTGTTATAATTGCATGTCATAAAATTACGACATTTACGGTTTATATTATGTTACTACTATATCTTCGAAATCGTTGCATTAGGGACTATAAATATATATACAAACATGTATCTTTTATGAAGAATGTTTTCATACTACTATTCTAACAATCAAGTAGCGTTTTGTATGTATTTATGTATCGCTTAACACATTACCATTACGATTGTTCGTATGTATTAAATATTAAAGAATAGGCAGACAAAATACACAGATAGGACATCTGCTATGTGATGACTCTAGTAAATTAAATATTTATACTCACTGCCCGCGTTGCTGAACATTATCGTGAAGAAAATTATGACCAGCAACAAAATGAAGGCGGTGAGACGTTTTCGGGGGGTCGACGTGAACCCACCTAAAAAACGCGAGAAGCAGAATCCATTGGTCATTTTCAACCTGAAACAATAAATATAGCCGTAATAAATCTGAACAAATAGTCTTGCTATAGTTTTTTGTTACATCCATTTTAATTATATAAATCAACGTATGAAACTAAAGCAAGCCCTTTAATACTTGACTGGTAACGATAAAAGAATTAATGAATGTACTAACTAGAGTTAATTTTTAATATATGACTTGCTGATCATTTTTATGTTAAATTCCAACATAAAAATTATGAAGGTATAAGGTATCTATTTACCATAAGTGCACTTCATTGAAACTTATACGCTTTTGTAGTCTTTAGACTAGTGAAGAATTATTTCCTATTATTTTTTTATATATGCAAATGAATATTCTCTGAATCGGTGTATGGTAGAACGACTATTTACGGCTAGCACTGTCCATCAATTGCCAACCGCATACAATTGTTACACAATGCAAAGTGTAATAGGTACAGCCAACATGCATCCAATGCATGTGCCTTAACAGATCTCGATGATATTAATAGAATCAATTTTGTTATTGTAATGCAAACTGCGTATAACTCATTAACAATTGTTAATCATAAAATTTAGCTGTACATCTAAAAATAAGCTAATTAAAAGTGCTGGAAACATATGCATACACCGTTGATATATTCTGACGGACACCATTACATTCATTAGAATAAATTCGTGGGTGATTATTTCACGTCTAGTGTACGACGGACTTTAATAATGTGAAAAGAAAAGTTAGTCACTTAGTCTACTCAAAGAGATATATTAGTGATAAAATTATCTAATCTAGCCATTCTAATTCGTGAAACGTATTGCATAAATATTTTGCATCCGGAGCTTTCCCCAAGTTTTAATACGGCAAGTCAACATTTGGACGTTGTATTTAATTTCCAGTCCTACGGTACGGTTAAGACTTCATCGTATGTTACAGTTTACAAACACGTTTGTATAAATATGTGCTTCATATCATACGCGGTTAAAAATAAAAAATCCAATACTACATTTAAAATATTAATCGGGTATAAAATCTAGGACACACGATTCGAAAGCCATTATATAATGTTATTCGCAACAAGACCAGATGAAAATCATTTTGACCTCAAAGGTCTAAGATTGAACGCCCCTCTATATACATGAATATGTTATCATAACCCCGTTGTCAGTCACACATTAATGTACACGTGCATAACGTCCGTAGGATTATTAAGAGAAATGTTGTGAAGTTTTCATGTAACAACGAAATAATCAATAATTATTAACAAAGAAAATGTAATATTTTTTCTCAAATCTAAAGATACAGTCAAACAAAGGATTAACTTTATAATTCGACATCAGACTTCAATAACTAATCTCAAAACCGCTTAGTTTTGAAGTTTGAGACAGTAAGATTCGAAACTTCATCGGCTTTGAAACTACTAAAACATATTTTTTTCTTTTTAAAAATCTATTACAGTAGCGATTTACTATAATATTTTGTGACTATGTTTAAAGTGGACCAACATTACGCATCTACTACTATTGAAAATTATAATGAAGCTGTCTTGAGTAATTTTTTAATATTAAGGAGTTTTTTCTGCGTTCAAATTCTGTAATACATTAACGTAATACATGATTTTGAAGAAACACCAATTTATGGAAGAGGAATAGTTATGAATTATTTATTATAAGTAAATTGCGTGAAGTAAAAGTATCGAATTGAGTCTACCACTTAAAGTGGGTTATAAAACGGTGTAAATCTACACAAAGAGAACATTTCTGTATATGAGACACTTTCTCAGTACTCGCTTTCAGAACGTACCGATGTAATTAGTAGTCTGTCTGTATACCGCGACGGTTATTTTGCCTTAGACTTAGAAAATTGATTAGCCAAACTGGGATAGAGCATTTTAATTGCTTCTGTCTTCAGCAGTACTCGCCAAATACTACATTTTGATCACTACAGTTTAAGTTAACAAACAAAAAAATCATTAAACAACAAACTTTCATCACCTCTCTCTCTCTTCCTAGCCGTCTCTTGTAGATTGTGGTGGTGTCAGCTTTCTTTGTACATTTCTCCACTTCTCATCACCTCGATCAAATGTTAAAAATTAAATACCTTTCCAAAAAAAATTCAATACAAACTATTAACAGATGAAAATGCTATTACACTTTAACTCCTACTATTTCTTACTTACGACTAAATGTTTTATAATATCTCGTTAATTTATCTCCTGTAACCGTATCATGCCCGATCCTAATAATCTAATATTCATTAATATATTTCTGTGATATTTTCTCCTTGATCTTATTGTAAGCCTTTGTGATCTAATTATATATAGTCCGCGATAAATACAGGCTCTTTTTTTCCCATAATTTAAAACCGATCTGTTCTTGATCCTACACTTAAAAGCTCCATTTTTGGCTCAGAATCTTTGTTGAATGGATCTTATCAATGACTTTGTGCCTCAGAAAACAAAAGCTTAAATTACATCGTAAAAAGTTTTATTCACAACGCAATTAACCAAATTGTCATAGAAGCGCTAACATTTTTTATTCACAATCGCAGCGTAAGCGTAAATAAAGTAAAGGGTCACCTAGTACGGCACAGATAATATAAAACTGTTAATAAAATTATAATTGAAGTAAAACCAGACTGAAAACATAAAACTATGAATCAACTATTTCAAGTCAAAATCAATATTTTAATGTCCATTGGAATGGACGTCGAACGCATGACATACCGAATGAAAATTTTAACCGGAATTTAATAATACTCGTTAAGTAACAGCTATTTTCATATGCTCACTGATATTGGTTCAATGTGGTCCTGGACAGACATAACAACATATATACATGTATGTAATAACACCGCGTATTATAACCGCAATCGCGTTCTGTGCGTTGTATTTTGAACGGTACAAATATAATATAATACCAAATTTCTGTTACAAAATTAATCATCACATTTAAAAGATGAGAAATCCGTTATAATATTACATTGATATTTAATACATCTACGAGTTTACCAAGGTCATTATTATATCAGAAAACCAAAGGACTTTACGAAGCATTAGACATTCAAAGAATATTACTGTGTGATGAAAAGTATGAAAAATGGTGCAACTATTAAAAAAAATTATTGAGAAAAGGATGATAGAGGTGAGAGGAGAATAAGCAAAGTTTTCTGATCACACCGCATTAAATAACAATAGGATTCAAAACAATAGCTACAGCAAAGCAAAATATTTAGTGAATTATCAAGCAATTTAAAACGAAGTGGATTTTATAGATAGTAGATTGGTTTCACTCTTTTCCTAAGATCCTATTAACAGGTGGTAATGATGTGTTTTAACTAATACTTACATCACTCTACTTCTGAAGAAAATATAACACGAAAGAAGCATCGTCCTCCATATTTGATAGGCTAAGGACCCATTTCTAATAAATCTTCTTTGTGGAGGCATTTTAAAAAGCCCTATAACAAATAGTATTTATTTATTTCTAACATTTATTATAACTTTTTAATACACCTGGTTTTAAATGAAAGCGCAAAAGTAAGGCGCGAAACTAACCTGCAGTTATGGCAACAAGCCTTTTTATTTTGAAGAATGAAGAAGCTTACATATTCATAACATCTTGGTAATGAATTTAAAGATCCACGTGAACCACATATATGTTCAAAATAACCCAGGCCTAATATGTTATGTTTGTTCAACATTCCAACATGTTTGTGCATGCCAGGCAAATAAGCGGTTGCCGAACTCAATCCTTTGATTTTAAACGTTTACTGAGTAAAATAACAAGCTTACATAATGTGCAAATGGTTAAACCGTTAAAAACAGAAAGACTAATGTGCATAGGATATTCAATTCTCGATGTCACTCTGACATGTTTTTCTTTATTTAAGCTTTATGCCGCAGTCGTCTGTGCATGTTTCCTATCTGGGTTATAAAACCTACATTAAAAGCGTACGTTTTTCGGTAAGAGTACTCTAAAGTAAATTAAATAATTATTTTCAGTCCTCAAATGAGATGTAGTAATGCAGAAAAAGAGAAAATGTTTACATGAATATTTAAATACTACATCTCTATAGTCAGAAATAAAACACTTAATACTTTATATATAAATATACTATGGGTATGCGTTTATGGGTGATGACAGTTAATATGTACTATTTGAAATAGTACAGATAGAATAATATGTCGTAAACACGAAAAAGTATAACCTTAGTA
>DWHU01002032.1:0-10811 GCA_018247975.1 Parides photinus
GAATACAATTTTATTAATATTATTAATATATTTATTGGTAAGGCATTTCTTTACAATCGGTTTATCATATGTCAATATTATGATTTGTTCAATGACGCCCGTTCGAAATTCTTTTCTTTAATAAAAAACAAGGCTTCTGCTAAATAAATGTTATTATAATCGAAATATATTAAAATAATTTATGGGTATAAGAAAATGACGAAGGTAAGAGTATGTTTGTGGATCATATTAAGAAATGTTAGTTGACACGTTTAACACCTGCTGTGTAAAGGATTACACGTGTCAGGGAAAACGTACCCGCTTACCTTGTTTTATATGAAATCAAAGAATTTACCTTTTATTAAACACCTAATTTATAGCTAAAATAACAAGCATAATGTGTACATCATGGAATAAAAGTGATAATAAATAAATATGTAATATGCCTAATTTATATCACAAGAGTACAAAAGTTTAAAGAAGGAAAATGTAGTTTCTCCTTGTGGCAATAATAAACATTCTTTAAAACGTTAAAAACTGCAACAAACGTTGTCCAATTCATAGACATTAATATAGTTTATGAAATTTCCATGTCTTATAACAGAACAATTTAATACATAAATATACAATATGTTTTAGTTGTAATGTATCTTTCGCTTCACAGTGGAATCCGTTGCCTAGGTGAGAATAAGAGCCCGGGAGGGGAGGCGCGTTTTGACGTGGTGCTAAAAGTTAGAAAGGGAAGGAGTACCCCCTTTTAAGGAGGGTGCCCAGGTCGACAAGGTCGTAGTTATGCCTGAAAGCATTTCCTCAGACCCAGCCGTTAAGCGAAGGAAGACTGAACATAGGAAAAGTTTTAGTCGGTTCAAGTCAATGCTTGCGATAGAAATTCGGAAGACCTATGATTAATGCGAAAAAAAAATTTATTCGTCAAAATACATATTAATATGCGGAAATTGCATGATATATCTATTAATCAATACAAAAATGATGAACGAAATATTTATTTTATTTGTATTTATAAACTATGAAGGATTCTAATAAGAGATCAACATTCTCAAATCATAAATTACAGATAGTTTGAACCACTGTTCGGACTTTACTAAGTTTACTAATACCTAAACATTCCAAATTGGGCTCGATAATTCCGGAACATTATGCTGAAATTTCCTATACAAATTAAGTTTCAGTTGATAAATCATGTTCGGTAAAGGTCAATACTAAAGATACCGAAGTGTAATGGAGTACTTTTGTAAACTGCTAGTAACTATTAAGCGGTATTTAGAATGATGTAAGCATTCGTCACTTATGTGACGTTATTTATAATTGTATCTTAGTAATATCACTATTTACTTATAACTATCGACAGTACCTATGAATTGATAAATCTGGCTGTAGACGTACACTATCTAGATAAGTCCCAATTGTGGTAATTTGGATTGTTATTAAAATAAATATTAAAGTTTCAGTAAACGGTTATCATGCAAGTGTCATCAGTGACCCCAGGCTTTCATTCTCAAGATAAATTGTGTGTTGCCAGGAAACTGTTTAAACTTGTCTACTTTTACGACCAATGCAAATTTACTGAGATTAATTGCTATTAAATTAGACATCTGTTGTTATTCATTGTTTGTCTGGTTATCGCTTAAGTATTACCAGTTTAAATTCGTTATTACTTTCACCCATTCAATTTAATTACTCATAATAAAGGTAAATATTTTAAATGTCCATGAATATTAAGATAATCAAAAATTTTATTATTTTCTACCATCTGTCAATAAAATCTGAGGCCGAGCTCTTCAATCAATTAAAGGCTATTCCTCCCGAATCTGGCCAATAAAAGATTTGATTACCTATGATAAACGACGTTAAAAAGAGGGTCTGAAATGTTTATACGTATTTACGAATGTAGATTTCTAATGATCAAATTAATACTAGCAATAAGAATAGATGGGTAATTTATGAATCATTAAACAAAAATTAAAGCAGTAACAGCAACTCTGCCAGATGCTTTTGATTCGCTGACATAGGACATTGACCGCAAATAGTGCTAAGATTTATTGAATCTCTTTTGGCAAAATACTTAAAACTATTTTTTACTACATTTGTTATATCTATTTCAACCAATATTTTGCAAGTGTTTACTTTTCTATTGAATTAAATTTTTTTGAAGTATGAAAGCTTGTTTAACTTACAATTAAGGTTAAGGTCTTTTTCAAACAAATTCCGAATTTGTGATTTATGTAATTGGTAGATGAAATACTTTATTTTACTAATTTAGAAAGAGCGCTAATGTAAGAAAGGAATATTAACAAAAGTATTTAATAGAGTGCGGTTGCTATTATATTATTCATTATGTATAAATGGAAATAGATATCGATCTGTTTTTGAATAAAGCCAGAATGAGCAATCGCGATCTACATTTCAATTAATTCGCCGATTGCATTGATAAAGTTCTAGGCACAACGAGTTTCAAAAGGTTTTTTTCAAAGGAATTTTCAAAGAGCTCTGCGTTTTGAAATATCGACGTACATGAAAAGGCACTACTAGATAGGCATGTGTTTGTTATTTTGATTGGCCATAGTATTATAGATGTTTTCGCAGACGGTATTTAAAGAATGATTTGAAAGTATGCAAAATAAGATTTACGTTTGACTTATCAATTAACTTCAATAATTTAAAAAAAAAATATGTAGTATATAGTATACATTTGAATAAATATTTATAGTTCGTTAGTTGTAAATAGTAGTTCTTTTTAATATAAAGCAAGTCACCTAAAATTAGACTCATTCAGTTTAAACTTTAACAAAACTGTCTTTAACATTATCCTTATTGAGTTAAACGAAATTTCATTAAAAATATCAGCATGCATCATTTATTAAAAAAAGGGTTTAAACAACTCTTCATTACTATTTTCTTATGAGCAAACGGTTTCGATTAATGTGTTTTATTTAATAATTTTACTGCGATCACACATGTCTTGATATTTCTACTATGTTTTATTGTGCTATATCCATAATTAAAGTTCGTTATAATAAATGAATATTTTTCTTATAGATTGGAGTAATACATCGGATGGAGATGAGTAGGTGAGGGCGCATGGCGGGCGCTACGTACAGCCTGCGCCCGCCCATGGACTCCACATTAATCAGCAGGTTTATAAAGATTACTGAAATCACATGCACTTTTACTGTATGTAATCTAGCTTTTAATTTCTTTAAGTCTCTAGTAGTCTAATTGAAATAAGTCCAAAACTAGCTGCGTTCATACTGGCGCATATCAAGCACAGTTTCAAGTTTTAACATAAACAATTACATTAACCACTTTTTACATCCCTCCCCACTATATTAATGACTTAAAATTCATCCTTGAATAACACCAGTATCTAACTTCAATCATATTATCACTATTATTAAATACTGTTACGTACTACTAACATCACCTCCAACACTTATTACAGGAAAAACCCTATACTTCCGGTTAAGTAATGAACTAAAATTACGGTATTCTTTATAAAAGGACTTTGTATTTAGTAATATTACTGGAGTAACAAGAATACGACTTACGTAAAAATGGCAACAAACGTAATAAGTACTGTTTAAACACATTTATTAACGCCACATTATTATGTGCAGGCGTATTCACTTACCTTCAAGTTAATGTCTTTCTTCCCGTCGATTAATTAGCAAAAATGTATGTATAAGAATAATAATATAGATACTTGGGTAATAATCCATTTTATACATCTAAATGCAAAACGTATTAATAAATTTTGCACAATATCATGTTATTTTCCTATCTTAAAATATATAAATTACGTGTGAAAGCGTTTGTCCGCGATAGACTCCCAAACTACTTAACCGATTTTAATAAAATTTTGCACACCGTGTGCTGTTTGATCCAACATGAGAGATAAAATAACTTACATCTTAACTTATAGTCGCAATACTATTTTCTTGCAAATTATTTGTTTAATATCTGATAATAGGCATAATTATCATTAGTTCCAAACTAATCTAACAAGATGAGAGTTTTCAATAGATGGCGATGTGTTTAATGTATCGACGTTAAATATTAGCTACAATTTAATATCATAACCACCGCGTGTTGCTAAAGCTAAAGTATAAGTTATATTTATATTGTAGTAAACGCAATACAGAGAAATTTAATGTTATCACTTTTTAAATTTTTGGAGTTTTGTATAACCAGACATGTTTTACTTGGACTGAGGTATAAATTAAATAGAAATTATGGAGGTCACTATGTATTTTTACAAATGGTATTTGTGTTAAAAAGCATGGTGGTGCCTTTGTCTGATATTCTTGTAACTTTCTCCGTAAATAGTTTACTACAATGTAATATAACATAAACTTTAGCACAGCAACGCGGGACTAGGGCTGCTAGTATTATATAATATTATATTCGAAAATTCCGAAGTTCATGTACCCACATACATATGTATGTATATGTATTTTGTAGTATCTCTAATATTATAATGGAAGTGTTGATTAAGTACGTAATAGTGTAGTAGAAACATTTTTTGGGATATTAAAGTTTGTATTGATTATAATATAATGGTACAGGTCGGTGGTGCACGTTCTGGTGGTGATTGCAGCATGGTGCGCACTCGTGCCGGCGTTGGGTAACGCGCAGCTGATGTTGTCGACTTTGATGCCATCCTGTCCATCACAATGCATTTGTCTATCACAATCTCAGGTACCTACCGTTTGTCATATCTTGGCAGTAACCAAAAGTTATTTGTCATACTTGTGACAAATCAAACGGGAAATTACGCTATGGTTACACAACTAAGATTTTAGTTACTATTTTATTTTCTAAATTTTAAATTCTCGCTTTCCGCCAAAAAAGTTTTAGTAACAGCCGTCGTAAGTCCTCTGCCGAACCCTCACCGTCACTTACATACGTTGATTTATTTATTTATTCGTGTCTTATGAACCTTTGGGGACATAGGCCGTAACCTACATTTTCGTATAAAAGTATTACATAGTATATATTATAACACTAAAATAATAAACAAATATTAAATTACTTACCAAATTTTCTGGGGTACATGAAATAGTTAATAGATATTCTAAAATTATCTACAGTAAAATAAACACGTTATAAAATCACACCAACTAAAATACAATCGAATTGCTGTATGAATAGAGAATTTAATTTATATATATAATGGTTGAGAGGATTAAAATGATTCAATCACCGATTGAATCAAGTGAGAGAGCTATTTGTAGAGGATTATTTTGTTTACTCAATAAATAGTATACATAGGTTTGGAAGGACGGATTGTACTTTGCTAAAACTAATCATCTGTTAATTTACACTGTTTGTATCATAGATATGTACTATATAAAGATAAAGATGCATAGTTGTCAAGTTCAAGATATACATAGTTTAAGTTTTTAATATTTCTCAAAGTTTATTGACTTTTTCATAATCTTTTTTTTATCTGTATTTAATTATATCATTCCCTTTAATATTTTTTTCCTTTGCAGGTGGTATGCAACAGCGCTACTCTTCGCGGGGTCCCTGCAGCGTTGAATCCAAGTGTAATGCAGCTGTCTCTATCCCGTGCCGACTTGCGTGTGTTGCGTTCCGATGCCTTTGCACACTTGCGGCAACTGAGAAGACTTTCGCTCGATGCTTGCAATCTAACCAGAATTAAACCGTTCGCTTTCCGCGGACTGCCGCGTCTCGACGAGCTTTATATACAACATACACCGCTTGCAACCGTCGATGCATTCGCCTTCGCCGCGTTACAAAATATCAGTGCGATAGTTTTGAGTCATAATAAAATTGCTCAAATCGAAGGTTACGCTTTCGCAGGTACCAATTTTATAAAACTGATTTCTCTTCGTAATAATCCAATCAAACGAATTCTCGCCCATGCTTTCTCAGGACTTAACGATGTCAATCAGATTGAATTACCTTCCGGTATAAAATCTATAGAACCGCAAGCGTTCGTGGGCCTTGAGGGAGTGGGTGTTCTGGAATTGGCTTACATGGATTTACCGGCAGTCCTTCAAGACACATTTTTCGGAATGACACGAATTGGACGCCTTGCTTTAAGAGAATCCGATCTCGGAATAATACGAGCTGGTGCTTTCGATGGTCTTCGACATGTAGATATTCTCGAGATGTGCAACAATAAAATTGACGGTGTAGAAGAATTGTTATTAGTACAGAATAATAGTGTCCATACGTTTAAGTTAACCGGTAATCATATGCTCGAGTCGCCCGAAGCGGTCGTGTTGGAAGTAGATATTGTTGTTATTCGTGGAAATCATTTGCCGTGCGAGTGCGGACTTGATCCAATGGCGAATCCGTTAGCGCTGACGAAGGAATTCGCGGATGAGAATTTCTGTATATCGCCGTTGAAAGTTCGCGGGCGTACGTTGGCAAGCGCGGGCGGCGCGACGTGCCGCGGCGACGGCGGCGGTAGCGCGCGTGCCCGCGCCGCGGCCGGCGCCGCGCACGCGCCGCGCTCCGTCTACCCGCTCGCGCCGCCGCGACTCACGCTCACTATAGCCGCAATCGCTTTCTTAACTAACAGCTAACCGCCCTCTGTGTTCAATTATATTCACGTGTGTTGTATGTCTGTGTAAATATTGTAAAATAAACGAGTACATATAGAGACGCGGAATTTTAATATGGATGGGTCCGTTCATACAGTATACGTTGGACCATGATTAAAATTTGCCTTTGGAAAACTGTGTTTTTATTCACATATTCGTTCGTAACTGTCACAAAACTTATATTGCATTGTTTAAACCAGGGCTTCTTAAACTTTTAGGTCGCGACCCCAAATGGGGTTGCGTAGCAAAATTCTGCGGTCGCGATTTTTAATTAAATTCTTTTGTATATTTCAAAACGAATTCTATAACTGTATATTTTCATATGTATATGTATATTGTTACCTAATAAATGAATCATCAAAAAAGATTTATTTATTTTTCTGTTATATTATATTTGTACGGGGTCGTCAAGAAACTCGCAATCATAAATGGGGTCGTGAATGACTAAAGTTTATGAAGTCCTGGTTAAAACCAATAGACTTTCAGAATGGTCAATAAATATAATGTTTACGTAGATATATTTTTTGTCAATATAGGAAATCATCATCATCAGCCTGGAAACGTCCACTGCTGAACATAAGCCTCCCCCAAAGATTAAGGAAATAATGCCTCTTAATTATAATACTTTTTTCGAGTTTTAATTTTATACTATTCTCCTCAAACTTAATTTACATTCAACTAACATAACATAAGCACCCCACTAAATTGTCCCAGTGCTGGGACTCGAGGCCTTCTATCATAATTAGAAAGTTCTGGTCTTAATCTACCAGGCTGGCCAAGTGCGGGTTGGAGGATATAGCCAGTGACATTTAATGTTTTAAACCGCACAAAACTCAGAAAAAGTCATCGTTGCGTGCCAGGTTCGAACCCGCGACCTCCGAATCGGAGGCCGAGCTCCCTAACCAGTCGGCTATCACAGCTTCATATCAATTTTACATTCATGTCTTAATAATTTTATATGCCATTATTAAAACTATACTTCTTAAAAGATTGTTATAAAACATTTACGTATACGTTATATTGATGCGATATAAATGTTTGTTAAACAGCAAGATTCGTTCCACTTTTTATTAGGTTTTATAATTTAGGAGGAGTTTTATTTTTAACGAATGGTGCGTGAGTTTTTATGCGGCAAAACGTACTGCAATTATTTAAAACGACGTTTTGTATTGTTGGGAAACATGACGTCTGCATACCATTATTTATATGTCAGTTTTTATGACAGTCATTTTCACGTAGGTAACGTTTTATAACAAGATCTGCTGAAAAATTGTGTCAACACTCTCGGATATGTTTAGTAGATAAAGTAAGTACATGGAATGGAAACTTTTAATGAATTATAAAAAGAGATCATACTAAAAACTGGTTGAACTCGGAAGGCGATCTATTATACATATTTATATTACTTTTATTTATTTATTATTATTTATTTAAACTTTATTGCACACAGTGAAACAAAAATTAGACAGGACAAGATTATACAGAAGCAAAAGGCGGACATAATGCCACAAGGTATTCTCCAGACAACTTTTTGACCTATAAAAAAAAAAATTGGAATGGTTCTAAAAACATGTAGTGAGTGCAAAAGAAAATCAATTTATAAATTAAATTATTTTATCAATGTTATTGCCAAAGGAAACCTAGTGTATTTAGTAAATATTAGATATTTAATATAGTTCAGTTCAATTATTTTTTTTCGACCCACTGAATGTTCCCGCTGTTGGGACTTGGGGCTCTCTTTCTTATTGGAGAGAGTTTTTGGCCATAATCCACCACGCTGGCCAAGTGCGGGCTGGCGGATAAAGCCAGTGATATTTAATTTCTTAAAGTGCACATAACTTAGAAAAATCATCGGTGCGCGCCGGATTCGATCCCGCGACCTCTGCCCGGCCCTACGCCGCTGATTATCTTCTATTTCACAGGAGAACGAGTGGATACCAATATCCAAAAAAAAAACAAAGCGACCTCCGAATCGGAGGCCGAGGTCCCAAACCACTCGGCTGTCACGGCTTTCACGGTTTAGTTCAATTAATTGAAATTAATAGGATTTTGTACATAATTTGATATAATTTAATATTTTTGCACGAAACTTGTTATTTTTCGGAAGACTATATAATACTAATGAAACTTTCCTCAAACTGTTTGACCATCTCGAAGACGATGAAACACAGATTTCTTTAAATACGTTTTAGGTACAGATCAAGTGTAAGTATTTCTGAGAGGTATATTTCGCTGCCCTTATTATTAATTTCTTAGAGCCATCACAAGACCGCTTAATGATTTAATATGCCATTTTTCAATTTAATTTAACTGTTGGATAACAATTTTTAAGCCGTTTATACACTGTACAATAATACAGCAACCCTAAAAAAACAATGCAAAATTTAATAAATTCATATTATTATAACGCATAAGATGAAAATTGGACTTTGTTTATTCAAAACGTGGTCTCCCGTTATACCGTATCATCCCATTAAAAGAAACTTATTTACTGTTCCATTTAAAACACAAAAGTGAAATTTAAACGCATCGGACGGGTGTGTAAAAATCTAAATATGTTATTGATTGATTACTCATAAATTATTAAATATCCATTTTTCAAATATACACTTGTAATTAAATAGAGAGCTAATTAATTAGGCCATGTGTACCAGGCCCACGAGCCCAGTATGTATAAGATAAGCTGTTTAAATCTAAACGTGGCTCGCAGCGTTTAGATGAATAGAGAATTTTAATTTAATTTTACTTTAGGCAGTTCACTGTCTCTGCCAAACAGTAGTAAGTAAACATTATTGTGTTCCGGTTTGAAGAGCGTTGAAACTAATAACTTACTGGGGTAGCAAGAGTTAACAACTTATGTCTCAAGGCGACGAGCACAAAAAGAATGACAATGAATGATTACAACGACAGAATTCATAAATATAGTAAAACAATTATACAAATACATCATACGTTATTATATGAAGCTCCAATTTAATTGATATTGCCTTTAGTCATCGGCTTTTAAGTTTGATACAATTCAATCAACACATGACATCGCGCTTATATGAGTTGATGGGGATATTCGAACAGGATTAATTTATCAGACAAAACAATCGGACTGAATTGTTTTGATACAACACGAATTGTTCCCTCTTAAAAATCGTTAAACTGTTTTGATTTAATGCGTTCTGTGATTGTTTTTATGATTCAAATTATTTAATAACAGTAATAAATTCAATTGAAGTACATTGTTCGAGAAATATAACGTATGAAAAACTTGACGGATAAAGTTCTAGTGAAAATTGCAGAGAATCGTTGCTGCTGATGAAAATTAATAGAGAAAAACAATAACGATTTATAAAGTATATGGAACAATATATAATTTTGATATACATTACGAACAATGAATACTGTTTAAATATTAGGAGATGGATATGAAATAAGAATATAGGGACGGAAAATTAACTTCCTTTCAATTACAGGTTAAGTTAAATATTTTAGAACAATGTATAAAGTTTGAAAGAGACTAATTACAACAACTTTAACTACGACTGTGCTTTTACAATAGCATCTATTAATATATTTTATGTGATTATTTATGTGCTATGTCTAAATATTCATGTAAATTTTTCTGAGTCATTCAAAAAAAGTTATACAGATATTTTATTTGATTTATTTCTATATAACTTAAAGTAATGATAATTCACGATTTCTTATTCAAAGCTACATATTTTCTTGGAAGTGATGTGATATTAATGAAAATATTTACCCTGAAACGATGATATTAAACTTATAGATATCGAGAAAGTTATTAATGTATAATATGTATGTGTACTTCTTGTCTGAAATGTTTCTTTTAAATCTTTTAGTTCTTTTAACAATAACTAAACATAATAGATCGTGTAATAATTGCTTGTTACTTATTACAAAAGAGCCGGGAATATTCGCAGTTTAGCGCAGATCAATATCGCTCTAATGAGCAGTTCGTGCCGGGTTGCTTCAACACGTGTAAATAGAAATTGGCCCTAAGATGGATGTTAATTTAAAGACCACTAATGACATTTTGCATATAACACATATATCTATACTAATATTATAAAGCTGAAGAGTTTGTTTGTTTGTTTGTTTGAACGCGCTAATCTCAGAAACTACTGGCTCGAATTGAAAAATTATTTTTGTGTTGAATAGACCATTTATCGAGGAAGGCTTTAGGTTATATAACATCACGCTGCAACTATTAGGAGCGAAGAAATAATG
>DWHU01002033.1:0-10811 GCA_018247975.1 Parides photinus
GCATGGTATAGCTAATGATAAAAACCACCTTTAACTCACTTAGAGAAAATTAAATCTTTCTGGTGACTCTATAGCATTATTCAGATGGGGTCTAAACAGCACCTCTTGGACCCTTACTATTGTATTTCTTTTACACATTATTATAAAATGATTAATTAATATCAGATAATATTTAAATCTAATACATTGACAAAACGCATAACAGATATAAGTTCATTATTTCACAAGCATAAGGACAGTTTTAATAAAATAATGTAATGTTTTTAAATATCTTACCTGTCTTGTAAAGCAGGATTTAGTGTGCCTGAGAAGGTACCTGAATATATTCCTTTACCATGATGCTTCATAGACTCTATCACAGCTCCTGGACCAATCTTTGACCGCACTGATTCTTCTGCCACTCTGAGATCTAGTTTGTTTGTTAACACATCCTTTGACAACCTTTTTAATTTCTGTGTTAGATTTTTTGATGCTTCTATAAGGGCTTTTGTGTCAACTGGTGGGGTAGGAGAAGATCTTTGTGGTTTTTTCTGTGCTTCTGGAGCTTTGAAAGCAACTGTTTTAGAAGTAGATGGTGTAGCATTGTCTTCAACTATCACAGTGTCTGATACTGGTATCGGTTTCTTGACACCCGCTGTAAATGGTTCAGTTCTAGAGGTAGATGGTTGTGGTTGTGTTTCATGTTGCAATTGAATTTTTTTCTTGTGTTTATTAACCACAGATTGCATGAAAGCCTTCTGTTTGTTTTGTCCAATCGGGTGCTTAAACTTTGATGTTTTGTGTAGAAGGTATTGAAAGCGTTTATTCTTTAACGGCTCATTTAAACTTTGGAATGAAGGTAATACTCCATTAGGAGCCTCTTGACTACCGTGACTTGTTGTAGCTAAATTTGATATTTCACGGTCCATCATCGATTCATTTTGCTCCTCAAACAGACCTTTGTCTATTGCACTGTTAAATAAATTCTCCATTGGATACTCATCTATGGTGTTTTCAGCAAGAAATGAACTTTGGTCAGTAAAATTATCACTATCATCACTAAGAGAACTTTCTGGTGTAGGAGATAATGTAGATGAATATGTTTTGTCACACACTCCACTTGCTGGTGGGACATCATTAGGGAGTTTATTTGATAATAGATCTATTAAACTACTTTTCACTGAATTTGCAATAATTTGTTCTCTATTATCAGAGACCGATGCATCCAAAGGACTAGATACTAAATTAGAAAGTGACTTGATAGGGGACTGCTCATTTTCTGAAGATGTATTTCCTAAATTTGTTAGTTTACAATTAGTTAAATCTATTTCTTCTTTATTTGTCTCAGTTTTATTAGAATATTTTTCCTCAGCCATTGTACGATATAAATCAAAAGCATTTTGAAGTAGTTCTAAATCTTGTTTTTGTAACACAGGAGTAGGACTTTCTGTTTTTTTTGTTTTATCACAGTCTAAATTGATTTCATCATTTTTTAAAGGCTTCCGAGAAGAGCTTTGTGAATCAGAAGATTCTACATGATCATATTTTGTACATGATGAACTAGACGACTTAGCTGGAGTAGATGTCCTTAAAGATCGTGCACCACTAGAAGAACCTGAATTTAAAGTAGATAACTGTAGCTGGATCAGCATCATGTGATCACCAAGTCTCATTGTTAGGTTTAACGGAGATTTGCCACTTAAAAAGTCATTAACTTGTGTATCATTAAGCGATTCTAATGCCTGCATTACTGAATTTTCAGGCCTCTGACTCTGTAAAGAGAAAAATTATACTAAATGAATACACATAGAATCGCAAATGCCAATATATTCAATTGATTTATTATTTTAAGTGAAGAATTACTGTCTATAGATTGTGTTGCGAAACACGTGATTATGATGATAAATTGAATGTTTCGAAATAACATTATGTGCTTACCAAAAGACCAGTCTCAACGCTCGGCAGCAAAATCACCCTCGATCCGTCCAGTAACCCATTATCCTCCAATGTGCCGTCCCTCAGTTGTCTGCGAATACCAAACCATTTATCATAACAGAAAGGACGCGGATGCGTCATCATATCGACGCAACTTATTTCCGTGATATCCTCTGTTTAACAATAGAAATTTGGCGTCTGACGCCACACTTACCTTTCTCGATATAGAAGACATATTCTATCTTTTGACACCTTCAGTTTTTTTGAAACCAACTTTTTGAGGTGTTCTATTGTATTTTTACCGTTCATGCTGACAGAGAAATTACCACCAGTCGTAGTCTGTATATTTAGCGTTATGTCCGTAGAATGGGGTGAGCCACACCCGTACACTTCTGTTCCAGTCGCACGTTCCATATTTTGCACATATATTACACTAGAATTTTTGTATATCAATGAAACAACGACACACAACTTATCTAAGATTACACAGCTATTTTATTGCAGGATAGAAATAACAGGGTCACACGCTAGACCCCCAGATTTGATGTGGCCGTCGGTGTGACCAATCTCTATCGCCGATGTCCCGTTATTTTTTTTTCTTTAACAGCTGATGCAAAGCGATGCTTTCTATGCGCTCCGTTATATCCGCCTATTTTAAAGTTTTTATCGCTGTAGATATTAATTTGAAAATATTGAGAGTAGTGAAGTTTTCTATGAAAACTTGTTAATTATTACAATTGGTAAAAACTATAAAAAGTTATGAAAAAAATCTGATCACGTAATATTTTTTAAAGACTTTGTTATATTTCTGCGTGTAATGGAGTACTAACGTCATTCCGTATTAATGTCATATGACGCTAAAAGCGTAAAAGAGGAGGGAAATTTAAATAAATATATCTAACGATATTATGAATCATACGATAAAGTATTAATTTTAAAATAAGTAATAGTCTTCGTTAATAAAAAAATCGGTATTACATCGGACGTACAGTGACAACTTAATTTTTTTAGTAAAAGCAGTATTTCTTACACTGGAATTTATTTTAAATTGTCCTGTTTACCTTAAATATAACACATGTAGTCGTTTTGTTTTTCTACTGAGACATTGCAAAATCATCTTTAATAAAAAAAATTATTACTAATGCTTACTTGTTGAAGTATTTTATCATTCTTACTAATATGATTTTTAATTAAATTTAGGATAAAGTTATGGCTACTAATCTTTGTACTACATTATCTATATAACCGGTTGCATACCGAATTTTGCAAAAAAAAAATAAATTTTTATAATATTTTTAGGCTTGTCTTAAAAAATTCTGATGATATTATTAAAATACTATTTTTGTGCAAAATTCGGTATGCATCCGAACATGGATGATCATAATAATAGGAAATGCAATGTGTGTTCAAAAATTAGTAGCTATGCTACCGATTATTATAATTTTGTTAACTTCATTATGAAGGCAAAATGTTAATATTTTCCAACTCATAACCGCAAAGAAAAATAAAAAAATCATGCAAAACTGGAGAGTGTGTTATTAAATAACTCAAAAATATTACAGTAGGAAAGATTTAAAAAAGTACACCAATTACATGTATGAGTAATCATTAAAAATAACCTAGTTTCACAGACAGCGTTAAAAAAACTATAAACATATTTCTCATTTTATGAGATTATTAAGAAGAAGAAGAAGCATAAATAATAAACACACGTTGTAAACAAACACTTTATTGCCCATCACCCGCCATTTTACAGTCACAACAATAACTTAACAGGTATCACAGCAACTTTCACATTTGAATTGTATTAATATATATAAAAAAAAATTGTACATGTTAACACATATTCATTTTTTTCTTCACTTTGCGTAAATAACTATGGTAAAAAAATTACAATATTTATAAAATATTTAGCATTATTTGGATAGACAAAAAATTGTATTCACTAATAAATAAGTGTTCTATTATAACATAATTACATAAAAGTATAAGCGCCACATTTTATTAAATAAATTTGTTGTATGAATAGAAGATAAAATGACAGAACAATATATTTGTTGTAAACAGTTTACAATTTTTTATTAATTTTATAAAAAAAATTATCATTTCAATATTGATTATTTATTTTGATAAAATAAATTATAAAGAATAGTACTCTAATATTTGTTAATAATATAAATTATAACATTGGCAATATCAGATTGATAATATCAGTTTAAGTGTTAACATTGTTAAGTATTGATTTTTATAGAGATTACATTATTTTTATATTACAGAGTACATTTTGGTATATATTACGTGTATTTCATTATTATATAGTAAAACATCACATAAAAAGAACAAGTGAGTTGTGGTTTGACCACAGGATGTTTTCCATTATTTATAACATTTGTAAAATAAGATTGAAGAAAAATTAGATAAACAAGATCAATTTTTTTATGTTTTATGAAGTAACAAAAGTCAAAATAAAATATAATCTATAATTCAGAAAATATAGGTTAGAAAATATATTAACTTTGAAAACAACAGACAAAAAAATTACAATTGGGCTAACTTAACACCTCTTATAAGTTTAACTTTAATGAAATGTAAAATTATGTAGTAGCGGAGACCTTCGTATTAAGTGTTTTACGAAGGTCGCCAAAATGGTGGCTCATATGGACTACATTTACTTGCCGTATTATGTTTACATACATTTACTACTTAGAAAATATATAATTTTAGTAATCTTAGGAACAAAAATTATGAATTTGCAATTCCGTGAGTTCAAAAACTTTGGCGACCGCTACTCTCATATACACTAAGAATACTTAAAATTGAGTTAAATCCTAACCAAGGTTATTATTTCTTACTAAGAAATGATTTGCCCAAACTTTATGTACAAATACCAGATAGTTTGATCATATATTTAAAAGTAGTTTAAACTGTGTGTTAGCTTGTATTATAATCTGGCCCCATATAGTTTATTAATTCTATAGTAATTGTGTTAGTAAAAATTAATATAGTAGACATTATTTTTTTTTCAATATTTTTTTCTATTATGTGTTTGTATCATTTTACTAAGCAAATATAAGTCAATTTATAAATGATGTACCCTTAAATATTAAATGTACTTATTCACACATAAGCTATATAAATATTATGATTTTTTATTACAATATTTATATAGCTAAGCTAGTAGTCAGGTACACCACAAACACATCTCAAATTTAGTGATGTGGCCTGCGGTGCTAAAATGTAGTATCCTAGTAACAACCGTTTCACTCTTTTCATTTATGTTTAACATAAAATTTAGACCATAACTGTATTAGTGTATTATTATTAATTTCGTTTTCGTGGTCCTTACTGTCTTTGTTTTTATTTAATTTCCGCTAAAATTAAAAAAAAATGGTACTTAAAACTTTGTAATCTGCCATCCTACTCACTCACAGTAGATAAATAACCTTTTATATCTTACGAGAGAACATCCAGACTCCCAGAGATGGGAACATTAAAAGGGTTTTTTATTTATAACCTTACTAAAATACATTAGAAATGGTCTATTAACTATTTCTACCCGTATTTACAATATAGACAACAGACAAAAATATAGAGAAAGTAAGGTGTCAAACACAGTTTCTTTGCTTATTATATAACTAATAAGATTTTACTACACTAGGTTCATTACTATATAATGCAACATGATAATTCTATACCATTTTCCAATGATAAATAGATAATTATTTTAACAGACTTTATAATTTCCTCATTATTATACATACATTTTATTAAATTTAAAAACATTGAGGCTATTATGTATGTAAAAAGGGAATTCACAATAATTAAATACATCTAACAAATATGCTGCTACATTATTTTGTGTCTCAATCGGGTGAGTACTAGATTGAGGTCAAGTATTAACCCACAGAATGTAATAAACAACAAAGTAGTGTGTGAACATTGCTGTGTTCCGGTTTGAATGGTGCTGGATCCAGTGAAAATACTGAAGTAACGAGACTCAACGTTGTATGCCCCAGAACGATAAGTACAATATGATACATCACTTACTATGCGAACATTCTACTCATCTCGTTGCCTCTTGAATAAAAAGATGATTTTGATATTTGGATTACGTTTTAAAAAGTATATAATACATATAATTGATTGATTACATTATGTCCGAAGAGAGGTCTACATACTTTTCTCCTCTTCATCGTGTAATCGTGGTTCCGGAACTGCCACTGATTGTATTCGGATTCTGGCAGTAAAATAGAAGAGTATATTCGATTTGATCACGAACCAAACTCTTCAGTTTCGTTGTCGATTCTGCCGAACACGTAGCCTCCGCGACCGTCCATCTGCAGATAGTGGTCGTGATGCTTCCATAGCGACTTTCGATGTGACACGGTGAACAACGATATACCCATCTGTACAACATTAAATGAAATAAGTAAAACATTACTCAGAACTAAAGAATTATTCTGTTTCTGAATGACCAAAAACTGATTAAGCAGAAAATAATCGAAGATGTGGGGTTTCAAAAGATGTTTCGAATCAAGTCAAGTGGAAAGGAAAAGTCAAGAGAGAGTTTCGAATGTTGTTTGCACTAAATTACTATGGTAATTAGAATATTGAAATTAAGCAAATAGACGTATGTAAGAAAACTCATCTTTTTTTGTTTTTAACAGAGATAAAGCCAATGGCACTACAAATTAGATCACTGAATACGGCCTCTATCGGTATAATAGTCAACTTTTACGGCACATAAAGAATGTAGTATCGTGATATACTCTATACAGTACGATAAAAGAAATTAAATAGAACATTGCAAGACGAAGAACGATTAAGGAGTATTTTAAATAGAACTTCACCTCACGACAGTATTGGTACATTTGACCCTCTACGTCGACTGATACCGCGCTGGTGCACTCGTCCAATATCGCGAATTGCGGTTCGTGGTAGAACAGCCTCGCCATCTGTAAAGTAATATTTAACATTTTTATTATTCGTGTATAACATACAACACAAAAATGTTTAGATGTTATGGTAAATCGGCTGAAGTAAAATCTGCAGTTGCAAATGATAGCTAAATAACTAGTAATAGTTCTTAAGTTTTATATTGCAATGGTACAAAATAGCAGCAGCTTAGTATAATTATTGTCTCGTAGTAAACAACTTTTGTATGTTGCAGCATGTTTCTTTCTTGCCTATCAATACTTTTATCTACTTACTGCTATCCTCTGTTTCTCCCCACCGGATAATACGTCCATCCAGTCTTCAACAGCGTCCCAGCCGTCCTCTCTACTTGTGAGATAGGATAATTGCACTATCTCGAGATACCGGTTCAGCTGCTCATCGGTCCGACCGCGACGGATCATCTCTTCTCGCGTTTGAGGGTAGATGACCTGGAAAAAATATTAATTTAAATGTTTTAACGCTTTAATACTGTGTTATAACATAGGGCTCGCTAAGTGAAACTCAAGTACTGTACCTGATCGCGGAAGGTACCCAATGTCATGTACGGCCGCTGCGGCACGTAAAATAGCTTGCCACGCGGGGGCTTGGTGAGTGTGCCGCCGAAGATGGGCCATAGCTCGCCCAGCATTCGGAACATTGACGATTTGCCGCAACCGTTTGGTCCACACACCAGCACGTTGATACCGGATCTGCAAACATTTTAAATTTAATTATTTTTGATGTAAAACATCTATAGGCACAGGTATAAACCGGATCGTTTGCGTGGCGACGCTTATCGTGGCGACTGGTCCCCACGCTGTAATAAGGTATGTATACAGTATATATGTAGAAGTGTTTACGGTTTAGCTAAGTTGTAGCAACTTAAAATTAATAATGAATTTTTTATTAAATGTAAATAAATGTTTAATAAATAGAGTCACCATTTTTTGTAATAAATTTGTAATACTTTTTTTATTATTCTATTTTTAGTTCCTGTAATAATCTTGTGCATATTACTTGCACGAAAGCGATGTTTCACATCTGCCAGGCGTCCCGTGATGGGTTATTTTTTTTATCATCGTCAGAAAATTATTTTTTTAGTATGTGCGACATTGTATCTATATATTTTAATAAAAACAAACCATACACCATCGCTTGTAACTTTCAAATAAGGAAAGTGAAGATTCGTTATACCAGCAATTTAATAACTTCAGTGCTTCAGAAACTGGAACACAGTAACGTTAGCACACTACTGTTTGGCAAAAGAAATAGGCGCAGTGGTAATACTTACCACATGCACCTAATCGTTACTCACTTTACTTCGAAGGTTAGTTCTTTGATGAGGACATCGCCGTTGGGTGTAACTAGGGGCACCTTGTCGAAACGAATCATCTTATCCTTATAAATAATTCGACCGGCTCCAGGGGATAACACTAGAGGAATATCTGAAAAAATTATACCAAGACTATTATAACAAGCTTACCGACCGCAATAGGTTGTGAGAAGTCGCTTAACGTTTTTTAATATTATATATTTATGCTGAGAAGGAAATCTTTGTAAGATACTCTGCCACTCGGTGGAGTCATATTTTATTTGGATATTTTATACAACTTGTCTACTTGGTTACAGTAACATGTTTTTTTTCAGGAATAGACTTGTAGCTATCTCTACTCCTTTACCCTTACCGAGAATCTCAAAAGCAAAACCTTAACCCAGTGATTAAAGAACTCCATAACACAATCGTTAAGGAAGTAGTTTAGCTAAAGCATGATGTAATTATTCACCATCATTTCCATTTTGCTGATTCCTCTCCACCATAGTTCGCTTGTAGTTGCCCGAGTTGACATCTTCTAGGACGTTCTTCAGCTGCGTCACTCTTGCAGTAAGGCCGGCGAGTTTGCTGAGTTCCCGACCAGACAGGACCAGCCGGCCGATACCCTCGGCCATTTTGATTAGCATTCGCCCGTATGTGTAATAGTGCTTGGGAATAAAAAAACAAATTATTGTTTTATTCGAAAAACCAACGATGCTGATTCGACATCTAATATACTAGTGATACTTTTCAAATGCCATAAAAGTGTATTTTTTCCAAACTAAATTTATTAATATTTCATATAATCTCGTGTGTTTCAATTATTATTATAGTGACAGGAAACTGACTGTTCGGGCTGTTAAATCAAAGTCTAGACGAGCTAATTTTTCAATCCATAGTCACTGTATGAAATTGAGGTTTCGACCATGATAAGTAAAATAAAATATGGCCAGCACGGTATGCAGTAAAATATTGTTAGAGGATGAGGATTATATTTTTTATACTTTACTCTTCTAATGGGACTAATGAAATAACGTAATACACGAAAACTGGAATTACCTTAAATCTCTCGTTTTCAGAGCTTGTAGTTAGTAAGTTATGGTTTTCGATGAAGAACGGCCGCGACACAGCGTAAAAACCGACTATTATGGCTACGTCTGTAAAAAACATGCATTAGTGAACTGTTCTGCATGTAATATATACAAAAACAATGAAGTCTATTGAGACGATAAAAAAATACTAAAAAACCTAGGTAGTTCTTGTGATAGCATTGTCATGCGAATATATATGATAATTATAGCACAAATCAAAGTGAGTTAATGTAAAGTACATGTATTCGTTATGAAATCATTGTTTGAATAAAAACTTTGAAGTGACTGAAAATTGTAGCACTAAAACGGTTCACTCGGCGGTTTATGTAATGCAATTAAAGGGTCCATAGTTAAATAGAGTGTATTAAACCAATAAATACAAATTACCAAACCACGGAATAAAAACTATAAAGGTATACTTACATTTTGCTATAATGTTATCTATGAATCCCATGCAGATACGGAAGTTGAGGAAATTGCGCAGATGTCGTGTTAGCTTGTAAAAGCTCGCCAGAATGGTCAACTGTTCCCGACGGTTGCCCTTGGAAGTGATTTAAAATATTTTTTATAAACAATTCTGTACAATGGAAAATAAGGGACGAAAATACAACAGAGACAAAATAATCAAAAAGACGGGACACAGTGTGGGAAGTTGTGATTTCTCAGTTTGTAAAGCAGTTGCAAACTGAAACGCTTCTAGAGGCGATATGGAATAATTTTTTCAATTGTACAGGATACACTAAAAAATTCTTGAAAAATACTTTTAATACATTTTTCTTTAAACAATAAGCAAACACCTTAATTAAACTCGGATCTTATTATATAATATAGTACGTTTATCTCTTTTATATGTGAATAAAATTATGTTTATGAAATAGTGAAATAGTTGTTTAGACAATACAAAATTTTAGAAGCAATAAAAAACATATATATACGTTATTCACATGTATTGATTTAAATACAATAAAAATCCCTCGTTTATAGTAAAATGGAGATTCCCATTGATATTTAGTATTTTCTTTACTTACTTGATAAAAGGCGATTTCTTCAGAATTAGTTATTAACCTTGAATTTACGTATCTAAATTCGCCTTCCAGTTTTTGCTCTTGAACGGTCATACGAGCTGGAACAACAACAATAATACGGAGGGTGAATACGCGATGCATTTAAAACGGAAAATTTGGATAAATGGATTGGACAATTATGTGAATTTCTGTGAGAAACATTTTCGCTACTTCCTTAACCATTAATATATTTTGTTTGGTACAAGGTTGTTTATTTACCATTACTTTTAATTTGAATGCATTGTGATGAATTTTACTGTGTGTATTTTTTAATTAACATTGCGATATGTGTTTCTCACCGCTTGGACGTGATTTCAAATAAGTGGAGAGACGAACAGACCTTTCACCAGACATTAAGTAGCGCAGGTAAGATGACCAGTTCACGGCCTCGTACTCGTCACCTTGAGAAATAAGGTGACAAGTCTCTTTTACTCAGTTTTTTTTTCTGTCTTTCCCCTTTTTCCCAATTAATTTCTTGGGGTTGGGGCAGTGTGT
>DWHU01002034.1:0-10807 GCA_018247975.1 Parides photinus
TATATATTTACAAAATAAAAATGTATTGGAGTAGTCTATCAGTTATCTAGTTAGTAACCCATAACAAAGACAAAGACAGTGTTGGTTGTGTGAATTATCCAAAGAAAGATATTATCCAAAGATATTATTGTTATTTTATTCCTATCACCTCGTTATTACGTCCATTGGTTATTTTGTTAATGACATAATATAATGCTTAAGCGCGTTCTCAAATGTTTGGTTAACGACCGATAACAAATGATACACGACGTAACTTGTTTATATCGTTATGAGCATCGTATAAATTTTAAGAATTTTTTAAACTTTTGTAAGACCAGAAGTTATTTTAACCGTACCATTTCGGTCTTTGCGTTATGAACTAGAAATATATTTAAACTACACGTATGGTCTGTTGTGGCCATGAATATGATGAAACAGTCTACAAGTTTCTATAATGAGGTTCCATGTGGTTGCAAGCTATAGTAATAGGGATATTAAAATCAAAACTAACAAAACAAAAATTATTTTATACATGACGCCGTAAATTAGGTGTAATCAAACGTGCTAGTGTTGTTACCCTTACGGCATGAGTTATTATTTTGGCAACGTTTAATCGCGGATGCGTTTTGTCTTCGCTGTATGCCGCGCGTTGTTTTATACGAGCATATTTATAGTACACGGTATTTATCACGTAAGCCTGTCCAAGAAATCAGGTCGATGACTTTGCGAACCCTTGATTTTTTTAAATAATTCGACCTATCCACCAGCTGTCGTTAATAAGGCGCACTGTAATACTTTAATATACCATTCGTTTGTCGTAGTGTACATTTACGGTAGATATTTTTTGGTACATAGAAATGAAAAATATTTTATCTTTCCACAATCATACTTTGATGTAATAACATAATAGATTTCAAAGCAAAAAGATGTTACCCGTAAATATGAACGCAACCCAATTGATCTAATTAGGGCGTGTGCATTTTGTAGGTATATGTTCGTTCCCTAACATACAGATCTAAATTAATTTGTTTCTGACTGACCCGCATATTTTGTTGGTGAATGATGTATTGCTGAATGACAGAGCGCCATGTAAATTTAGAATCGAGCGAGAAACTTTTTTCGAGGTCATGTCAGAGAACCGAGACTCGTTGATATTAGGCACGTCATACATGGACTGCACACGCACTAATGTTTTATTTTAAAGTAATTGAATACTGTAACTGTAAACACACTCCTGAATCTCGCATAGCAAGACCTGGATTTTGGGCGTCCCGACAGACATTTATGTGTTTAATATAACTTTCACTTATCAATTTAAACTATGCTAATAGGTAATATAGCGACAATGACTCACGGTTTACAAAAAGAATAATTATATGAGCATTTTTTGGAATAGTTAAAATGTTTGTTTATTAATTTATACTATTAGGTATATTAAAATACTTTTTATATTAAATAGAATTCTGATCATAAAAATTATGATTGATTATATTAATATACGCAAAAGCAGCATTTTTAAATTAGTGAACCAACGAGATTTAAAAAGGTTGCGATTTCGGTAAAACTTATTCTGCAATACATTTTTTAATCAATATGAAAAATTTATATGATAATGCTTCGCGGTAATTGTGTGAACTCCATTGTATTGTAAGTTATGTATAAAGCGAAATACTCGTATCCGGCGCTTTTGATAATAAGGACACCGTGACAGAATTTATGACCAAAGTCGATATACTTTCTAAGAATATTTTATTAATGTGTTCTAATGCAATATTTTTATTCTACGAAAATTGTTCTACAGTATAGAAGGTTGTACATTGAAGCGATAAATATTTATAAGAAAGTGGATAAAGCTTGTTGATGATCTGTTCAATGGATACGAAGATTAGCTGAGTGTGATCCTTCTTATATATTTCTGTTATACCAAAATATAAAAATTCACTTCAACCGGCTGCATAACTTCCATTAGAAGATGGCACTTAATATTGATGATTATGATATACATCAAGGTGTATAATTTTGAAATTGTTTACATTGGGCATTTCTCAAGTTATTAATGCTCTTTACGACTCAGAAACTTGTTTATCATTTATACGTAGGTTTTTCATGTATGTATCGGATAACTTAGTACAAACGGTTTGTTCTACCAAACAAAATTTATAGCTAAGGCGAATGTCTAATGTTAAACGAAACGATTTATTTTCACGGCACTAAATCTATTTTATCTCTGTCTATAAATGTTATTGTAGGCACAAGTTGTGCGCAGCTGAAGCTATGCGACATGAAACAATCTGTATGTAATTTTCGTTTCTTCCTTCGTCTTTTGTCACTTTTCGTTCAAAAGGGACCTTATATCTTTTTCTGTATCTATTGTTACGGACAAAATCAATTAGTCGTTAATAGTTTGAAAAAATTATTAATTAAAATATAACTTCATTAACTAGTAAGTAAGCCGTGATAGCCGAGTGGTTAGGGACCTCGGCCTCCGATTCGGAAGTCGCGGGTTCGAGCTTGGCGCGCACCGGTGAATTTCTGTGTCGTATGTGCGTTTTTAGAAATTAAATATCACGGGCTTTATCCGCCAGCCCCCTCTTGGTCAGCGTAGCGGATTCCTCTCTCATTATCATAGAAGGTCCCGAGTCCCAGCAGTGAGAACATTTAGTGGTCTGTTTATATTATCTTCATGAGGTAGTTTTTGAAAATTGTACCATTTATTAGCGGGTCATTGAAATTTTATATTGACAGATTCCGAATATGCATTTTAAAAAATATTTTCTAACAATACTGTTTGTCATAACAACAACCACTATATTTAATTATTATTTATGAAATCTGCATTTGCCAAATATTTCTGTCGCGACGAATTATTAAAACAGATTTTCTAATGAGACGCACCAGCGAATGTAGCACTAGCCCTGTGTCCGTTTCATATTACTGTACAGTGCAATAAAATTAATGTAAAATTAGTTTACATCCTTTGAAATTTAAATGAATTGATCGCATTTTGATTATTATGACAAACATAAACATTGTGATGCTTGCGATCCTCGTTTTGAAAAATGCTGTAATCTATGCTTTTGGACAGTGTTTCCTAATGTAAAAGTGGATTAAATAGTCCCTATCGATTAGTACCAGGGCGATAGGGTTTCATTGAGGCTGGTTAAGCATCAATAAGTGTGGTTTTGTTCAGTAGTAACGAGGTGACCAAGAACAGAGGGGTTAACTTATGGTTTTAGTTTAGGTTTATATAGCACAGCGAATGTTTTAATAGCGCTTATTTTAGGAAAGCAACCTCTAATTTTTAATTTATGAGTTACGCAAAAATTGGTCTGTATGAATAAAAGTCTAATGTAATAATTACAATTTGCGTTAATTTTTACATTTAATAACATCACATTCATATAATGAGCAATCAGTAGGTTGTACAACTATGACATAATCCACTATGCCACATAAATAATAATGAGTATATGGAATAGTGCCGCCTTATGGGGAACTCGAGTTTTATAGCAAACTAGACGGTGTACGTGATAGCCTTTACCTACACAAATTTTAACAAAAGAGATCAATCATCAGTAACTATAGTATGATATAATTACGAGTATATTATCAGGTCAAGACACATAGAGGACTGTTTTTAACATTTGCTTAGCTTTTTATTACCAATTTATTACGGTTATAGGTTTATATTAGAAGCTGTTTAATTGTGCTTTTTAACATACTTGATGTTTGCAATTTTCCAAATCGATCTAATTATAGTGTGAAAATATTCCCTGTTTGATCCATAAAATAAGTACGTAAACGGTGTATTACCGTTTAACACTCATATTATAAATTGTGACATGGTTTTTTCAGGCTTGCATTGATGACAACCTTGACATGGTAGAGTTCTTAGTAAGTCATGGCGCCGATATCAACCGGGGTGACAACGAGGGCTGGACTCCTCTCCATGCCACTGCTTCCTGTGGATTTGTCAGCATAGCAAGGTATTAATTATCGTATGCGAAATGATAATTGTAATTGTGTGTACTTTGTGTATGTTGGTTTTTACGCTTACAATCTCTTCAGTATTATATTAGTGAAACATTCGATAGTTGTCACCTTTCATCTCTTACTGCCTTAAAATGTCATATTCATAAGTAGTATGGGTTTTAATTATTTTGTTTTATTAAAACGCACACCCAAAAAAGAATTATTTTCAAGGCAACGGAGATTGCAATTTTGTTCATATATTAATTTTCTGGTAAAACATCAATATTAGTAATTTTGAACTCTGTCACAAAAAAAAAGAAGAATGAACTCTTATTGTTTTCATATAGAAACCACTTTTGTTATTTTGATTATGTCAGAATGGTATTTTTATTTTACAGTAATTATTAATAACTGGATCTAAAAATTTATGGACATAATCTTCGGTCTTGGAGTTATTTAACCGTGATTATAAAGTGTTTTACACTGATTTGTTAACCATTATATGTAACTCCAGTTTAAATGTGAAATACTTGCAATTGAAAAAAATTTACGATTTTAATAATGCGAAATACAGGTGATACCAGAGCTAAGTTGGGACCGGATTTACTTTATTTAGAACCGTTTAAACTTTTAACTTTAAAGTACCAATTAAGATGTTTAAAATGATATTTGAAAATTTTCTTTAAACAGTTATCATTAAAAGCTATTGTTTGCAATTTCTTCTTAATTCTTCTTATAATGTTTCCTTTCACGCAAAAAATAAAATATAAATGGAAATCGTACAACATCGACCATAGTATTATAAAAGTACAATTAAAAAAAGATGTAATCTCTAAACGGCAAAGCATATATTTACTTTATTTTTATGATTATTTGTTTTAACTGTATTGATTCTTAAAATTGTTCTAACTGTTACTCATACATACTTTGACATACAAGTGTTAAACTGATAATTCCATTTTATGATATTTTGTGCTAAACGACAACTCCCGCTTTTGGAAAAACTAACAAGACTTGCCCAAAACTCAATTGGAAGATAAACCATCGTTAAGTGCGTGTTTAAAGTCGTCAATACTTTGTTAAACCTTTATCGTTTTATACACGTACCTGTTTAACTGTTGCAAAAAGCGGCAATCCGATAATTATACCGATATAATGCTTCCGCACCGATTCGGATCTGCGGGTCGTCGCAACCGGTATCGACGTAATCAATTTTAATTTCCAATAAAACATTATTTTTCAAATGATTATTTTATACAGAGCAACGTCGCAATGAAAACAAGCCGAATTTATTTAGAATTTAGGTGAAGGATATAAATTAACTCATGAACGCATTAGAAAACTAAATGTCAATAAATATCTAATCAAACCGTGACTTATGGGAGTAATGATAGTGTTTTTCTAATGCCAACTTCAAGAGACAAGCGTTTTATTGTATTTAATTACATGTGATGTCTTAACTTTACCGTCAATGTCATAATTTCCCGTTATACTTTAAATTTATAAAAAAAAACATCCTTAAAACTCTACTTGTTTATAGACTATGGACTAATACAGGGATAGTTGAAAATTAAGATACATACTCTGTTTCACATATGTTGGCAGCCCGAATGATCATTACAAAAGAAGTTCTAGTATAAACCGTGATGGTTAGTGATAGAGGTATATCCCAGGCGGTTTTGTACAAACCCAGTCTTCATAAAAACATTAATACGGAACCGAAATAGGGATGGACATACCGTCATTTTATCTAATCAAATCTTGTACACAACTCTACGGAAAGGATATACATATTTTTCTTTTTATGTGTGACCAACGTAAGATATAGATACTATTAGATATTCGAAAAAATAAATTAAAATAAAATGTTATAAAATGGGACAAAAACCCACCCGAAATGGTTGTTATTGGCTGTTGTCTCTTTGTAAAAATATCACTGAACGTATGCACGTTTAATAATACATGGACATGGATGCCTACAGCACAGGATAACGTTCATTACAATTTTTTTATAAAGTTTATTAACCTATCGTATAAAAAGAAGCGTGTAACAAGAGTTTTAACATATATTTGTTTCATTTAGAAAAATGATGATCCCATATTCATCCAAAGACAACAAACACTAAATCTAAAGTATGAATTACAATAAATTTTATAAAAGTTGGTAAGTCATGTTTGGGTTATTTTAAATTTATGTTTTCTGCATCATTTCAGGTATCTGCTGGAAAATGGTGCCAATGTGGCAGCTGTTAATTATGACGGAGAATTACCGCTTGATATAGCTGAAAATCACGACGCTATGATTAATTTATTGCAGAAAGAGATAGAGGAGAAAGGTTACAGATGTTATTTCATATAAATATTATATAAGATTATTTTTAAAAGAATTTCCACATATATGTATATAATTCGATTGATTATTTAATACAATGCAATATCATATCAAAAGAAATTTCGCATCCGTAAAGTATTAACATAAGTTTTAGTTAGTATTAAGATGATTTTCGTTTTATATGTATGTCTTGGATGTAAATATAATATGGTGTAAAAATACCAACTAGAACTTCGTTGTTATAAATATCATCACGTTAAATTCATATTTGTCTAAACATCTTCATTAAGAAATAGTAATAGAAAATTAGACTTGGCTATGTGTTCTGTATTTTTTATTTTATATATGAATATTAGTATAACATCAAGGTAAAATTAAAGAGCGCAAATGGTAAAAACATCAAGAAGTTGTAATAAAACGATCGGCTCTACCAAACTTTGCTTTATTTATTGTCTACCGTCATTTAATTTTATTTTATTATAGTATTCGTACAACTATCTCCACCATAAATACATATGTTACATTTTTCCTCTGAAAAAATTATGTAAATACTTATACATATTTTTACAATGCCTGTTATTATGTAATACAAGTAGCAGAAGTGTTAAAAAATATTTGTTTTTAGGCGTAGATTGTAATAAGAGCCGTAATGCGGAAGTTTATGCCTTAATGGAAGATGCAAAGAACTGGGCGGCAAATGGTTATGTAGAAGTCCGAGATCAGAAGACGGGAGCAACACCACTTCACGTTGCCGCTGCAAAGGGCTATGTTGAAGTGAGTTCATTGATTTTATTATGCTTATAAATGTTTTTATATGTAACGATTATTGACTATATATATATGAGTATGAGAACTAGCAAGAGAGGTTCGAAGGAACATCCAGAAACCGGAACAATAAGAATTGAACCTACTTCTTTGTCACAAGAGAAGCGGTGTTATGTTCATTCTGGAATGCGAGCTTCCTTCCCAAAAAAAGAGACAAGACTATTTATACACCAAGGTACGGCAAGGTACAAGGCGTTTGTTACATGTCCGTACTTCTTGAAGTACGTCGGAAAATTTGCGATGTCTTCTTTCGATGGATGTTGAACTGAGTCCGGATCTAACTCGCGCTTATTGCATACCATGTGTGATTCAACAACTGAGCTATCACGAACACAATTTTGTAAAAATACTAAATATTATTTTTTCTAAATCTAAATAGTATTTTTACAAAATTCTTTTGTTGTTATTTTTACAAAATTCTTTTGTTGGTAACTGTTTGAATCATGTAATGTACTTTGTTTAGGTGGCTAAAACCCTTCTCGAGGAATGTCACGTAGATCCAGACAGTGTAGATTACGAAGGTTGGACACCTCTACACGCTGCTGTTTTATGGGGGCAGAAAGAAACTGCTGCACTTTTACTGACATATGGTGCCGCACCCAATTTAGAGAATTACTCAGTAAGTGGTCTCATTTATAACAAGCTTAACAACTAATTTCGGATGACAAGACTTTTGGGGCATGCGTACAGCTGTTTACCTCAACCTTCACTAGATCGTCGGTCCATCTTGTGGGAGGTTTTCCAAAACATTTGGTGTCATAGTTCAGTGTTATAGTCCGTTATTATGTAATTCCTAATAAAGACAAACGCACACACAAACAAAAAATCATGAAAACCAGTCCAGCTGTTCTCGAAGTAGAAAATGTGTAAATAACATAACTTTCTTTTGTCTATTTAGTTAGGAGAAAGTAATAAAATTACGTTGTTATTAATTCGCATTCTTTTATTTTCGCACTGAATGACCAGTGCTACGTAATGAGGCTAACATATCCGTCAAGTCTCCCCTTTTAGTTATCGACCTTCATTATTTGATAAAATACCATATTATTAATAATTATTATCCTATTCCCGACGATGACAAATCCTAAAACACAAATATCATTAAATTCATTAAAATATTCTGAAATTCTTAATCGGCCCATTCATTGATTGTTAGGCGTGACAAAGATTGCCCAGTCCGGTAGTATACTAATAAATAAATAAAAATGACAAACAGGTTCACAAATATTATTTTCTAAATGATTTTAACTGAATTACGTTATACTATAATCATAAATAATTCCTACAGTTTATTTTTAATAAATATATAGATAATCTTTACTATTTGAATGATGTAGTCACAACCAAAAGTCAAAAACATGTCAAAAGTGTTTTTTAATTATAACTCGACAACAGTGGGTCTAGTCGAAAAAAGTTATAAAAGCATTTTTGTTCGTGTGATTTTTATAAAAAAAACGACACTTCACACGATTCGAACCGACGACTTTTTTCGCCCAAATGTCATCTCTGGACACAAACGGATTTATTGATTTTTCTAACCGACGAAGCAAAATTTACCCTATAGCTTATCCGCGACGAAAACAAATCCAAAAACACAAAAATCATGAAAACCAGTTCAACCGTTCTCGAGTTATGTGTTGTATCTAACACGATTTTCTTTTATGTATATATACATTACTAATCAATTACTTATCTAATTTGCAGGGCCAAACTTGCATGGATGTAGTTGACAAAAGTATTGAAATGTGGTTGACGAACGCTGTGCTAGATGGAATAAAAAAATATAAACACACAAAAAAGAATAACAACAACAACAATAGTAATAATAACAACAACAGCAGCAAGCGAAAATGCATCGAGCCACAGAATGATGTGAAAAACATTGAATTGCAGAACACAGGCCAAATGGATAATACTATCGATGGTGAGATGCATTGAAGTACCAGATTATCAATGTTTTTTCATCAGCTGATAGTGAGTGTATGTGCCTAGTTGAGGCACTAGTTACTTTGATATACATAGCGACATTGTGTTTGAAGTCATGGGGTACATTGTGTTATGTGTCATTCAAACAGTTATATGTGTCACCATTATTTGGTGGCTAAAGTGGGCGCTACTGTGGTACCAACTTAAACAGATATTAGAACTAAACTAACTACATTAAAAACTAATTTTGTATTATGGGTTAATAACGTCATATATACTGTAATTTATAATAATAACTAACTACCCTGCGCGCTTTGCTACGCCACCATCTAAAATTAATTTGAAGAAAAGACATTACACAAATATTTAATAAAGATAAAGTCAGTTCATTGATTTTGTTCAAGCATTTCTTTTTAATTCTATATTTATGAAAGTTCTGTGGGATACACTATATTTTCATTTTTATCCATATGGTGTGTACGACCTAGTACGACCTAGGCGTACGTATGTCGATCAGATCGAGGACATTTTGAAGAAAGGCCAGGTCAAGAGCACCTGCAACCGGCGAGCTTGTATGAAAAGAGTCATGGGAGTTGAAGAAGCGAAAGATGCATGCCTGGATCGTAGCAAGTGGAAGGAAGTAGTCTCTGCCTACCCCTTTGGGAAAGAGGTGTGACTGTATGTATGTATGTATGTATGTATGGTGTGTAAACTAATAATCGGAAGGCTTTTCGAGGCGTGAGTAGGCCACATAGAGCTAGCCCATGTGAGAAGCATGGATTCTCCAAATTTAATCCACAGACATATAACGATTGTCCTTGTGCTGTGTAGACAGTTATTGTGAAAGCAAATCGCACCGGGAACTGCAAACGCTTGAATTCGAACGGCATATCTATAGGGATCATGTCATACATAGCAACAGTACGTCTTCACCTTTCCAGCGTAAATTATTGCCTTGATAATATTGTATAATCTTGACTGACAGTCTAGTTTCGTTGCATATAATATCAATGGACTTATATGTTGTCGTTACGCCCGATATTCCATTCTGAATGGTGATGTTAATGGTATTGACGTGAGAGGAGAGATGTTACATTGTGTAGATTCATCAATTTGCATTCGCTCATTTCCTTCCAATACCTATTATTTGTTTAGCAAAATATGGCCAATGTGTCCTGTTGTAGTTGTACTCGTATGTTTTCAAAAACAATTTCAGTAAATGTCGCTTTACTGTTTATATATCGTGGTATTGCAAACCAAACCACGATGGTGCACTAATATTTATTAACCGAAATTACAATTTATTTAGTAGTAAATGCACGGACACACTGTACTACGGCGGGTGGGCAACTGGCTCTCTCACCGCGTAAATCTTGACTCAGTACTTTTAATATATGCGCCCGTGCGACCCTCACCTGTGTCTACATCAACTCCCATCATTTATAAAAAAAAAATTGTTTTACACTTGCAATGAAAATAATTACTAACTCTCTGTGTTTAAGTTACTCTGTGGACAAAAATCCAACGTCTGCTCATACATTACCCTATGTTACCCGTTCGGTAACATGACTCTTTAAACAATACGTACATATGCGATAGTGCTAAACACAATAGTCAACATAATAATCTACAATTTTCGTATGGATTCTTAACTACGGAATCCCACGTGTGTATATTTTAAAAAAAATTGTAACTAAAAGAAATATAAAAAGTGTAAAATAAGTAAAATTTTCATTCTCTAATCCTAATAACAACACAAAAAAATATTTGTTT
>DWHU01002035.1:0-10807 GCA_018247975.1 Parides photinus
ATGGCCAAAACTCTCTCCATTAGGAGAGAAGGCCCCGTGTCCCAACAGTGGGAACATTCAGAGGGTTGTAAAAAAAATGTGTATGTATGATACTCATTTATTATAACATATGTACTATAAAATTTATCCTTTATAAGAGGATAATGTTAGATATGTACGCGGTGTATTTTCTGCCGATACAATTTAAATATATTACAAATATATTTGTTAAGGGAAATCAATTTCCTCTTATGAAATATGTTGTGTAAATGTGACTGCTATATGTTTAAAACTAACGTGCGTTTTTAGATAAACCAGCAACTTATGTACATGGATGGCAAATCGACTTCCACGAAGGAACTGCTTGTTTTACAACTACTTGAGGCGCTGTAAACAAGTCGAAAATAATATATTTAAAATCCAAAACAAGGCGATTCAAATCGTAACTTGTATGTAACGATTTGCAATGTAATTTTATTAATAACAACGCCGTCCAACGGTGGGACAATGAATACAGGTAAAGTAATAAAAACCAAATTGTTTGTGTGACCGTTGTTTAATATTGATCACTGTGTTCTTGACATTTACTATACAGTGAATAATAAGAAAGTATTATTATAAATCCTTTATACAGAATGATTGGTAATAGCTGTAAAAGCTTTAAAGGTATGATTGTATAGATTATTTTCTGTCAATTAATGTGCACACCTTGTACAAAAATTATAACTAAAACTAATGTTTTCCTTTTCTTTTATTCATGATATTTATTTAAAAACGCGAACAACAAAAAAATCCCTCTTTCTTCATTTTTTTGCAGCTATAACCGATACTTTGTATTTACCTAAAGAATTACATTAATATCTATTTGTTACCTGAATTATTTTATAATATTTATTTCATCTCTTACGTGAAAACTTGCTTTTTTATGATACTCTATCTTATCTCCTCTTTTGATGCCACCCGAATAAAGAATGCAAGTCGTTTCTTTATTGATTTCGCCTATTCTTATCTACCTTATGTACCTTTGTGATGACTCCTCATGTCTGAAGTGTGGCTGCTATTAGGCCATCATTATTATTACACATTATCTTAATTAAACTTTAATTTACATAGGTATGAATGTGTTTGGTTGGAAAGGAAGAGGAAGACCAAAAAGATGGAAAGAGTGTGTGAGAGATGATATGCAGTGTAAGGGGGTGAATGATGATTTAGCGTCTGACAGAAATGAATGGAGAAGACTGACATATTGCGCCGACCACAAATTAATTGGGAAATGGACAGGACGATGATGAAATTATCTTAATTAAACATATTTATTTATGACACTTCTTCTACAGAGACTACGTTAGCTAGTTATATAAACGTTTCATAGAAACCGTTCTCAGAAATCTAGCGTCAAAGTTAACGTACCTCATGCAAGTCAAATTTTTAAATTCAAGAGCGTTTTGTTTAAAAATCAGATTTAAAGTTGCATAGGCTTGTATAAAAACTGTTTTTATGTAACGGTTATATAAATTATTTATAATGTAACGGATCGCACGGCTCGCCACATCGTCAAACGTCCGACGTTTATAGAATGGTTGGTAGTTTATGGGTTTGTTATCGGTTGCTTATAAGACTGCATTGTGTATTGACTATGTATGTAATGTATGTAATCTTAAACCGGAAATGATATTAAGGTTTATGAACATATGTATGGTTATGTACAGTACTGCAGTAACTGACGAAGGATACAGAAAATTTATGAATATGATAACATAACAGAAATTTTGCATTTAAAAAAATAATCACTTTATATTAAATACTCCTATGAAGAAAAAATGCGTGTACATTTTTAACAGCATATGTTTGTGCTGCTGTGCTTTTTTCATGAAAAAGCTTCTCATATTAACCAAATTCTTAAAGGATGATTACAAGGAAAATAATGATTTCTAAGAACTTATAACATGTTGTTTTGTCCATAGATATAATTATAACTACTCAACGAAAAGTCAGGCTTACCAGTTATTAATAATTTTTGCGTTTAGCTTATTGTATAACCTGGTTACCTAAAAACTTAAGTCTTTGCAAATAATTTGTATATAACACGACGGCTCACGGTTTACTTACTAAAATGCGTAAAACTGCGCAGGTACGAAGGTCGTCAAAATCACAATTTTTTATTAGATTAATAAGTGGGTAAGATAAAGAAATATAGACAAAATAAAAATGTGGGTTTTATGTTCTACACAAACCCAGACTTTTCGAGGCAGGTGAAGGTAGTCAAAGGACTGTTACACGGCTCGTCTTCGACGAACTAGTAGTATCACCGGAAAATACAAAATTCCAAACACATATAAAAACTTAAAAGCTTCTGTCGGTTTGCTGTTTAAAAAAAATACTGGCAACGTTTAGAGCAATAGTGAATATATATGTGTATACAAAAACGTTAAATAGATTATCTTATTATATTTCGTTTATAGAATAGAAATTAATAAGTTGACCTAGACATGGATTCTTTAATTCTTTATCAACATTAGTTCTTAAGATTTGGTAGTTTTGTTTCTTGTAACAAATGTATATTTTTCTTATAAAATGTTATAAATATACCAAAGTTTGTTCACGAAAACATTATTCTCACTAAAGATATTCTTTAACTTTGTGTTACTTTTATAAAATAATGAAGTGAGGTGAATATATTTTGAGCGCGAACAATCTCTCGTATAAAGTAAAATGTACATATTTTGAAGGTGATTTTGTAGTCAATGCCGCGTGCCATTGACACTTCAGTCTAACCTTATTTCATATATATCAAGAACATTAGAAAAGGAAGTTTTATTTTATAATGTTAACACACATAAGGATTATAATTTTTTTGACTAGATATAATTATATGTACGGCTGCATATCAACAGTGCATACAATATGCTTTTTATGTAATAAAAAATGTCAAAAAGTTATAGCATATTCTAAATAATGTTATAGACATATATATCATGTCTTTGGCCGGTCTATTTACTGGTATAGTAGTTTAATAATGGTTCGATTTCTAAGTTACATAAGTAACTGATTTTGTACCTTATGAACTTCATCATTATGAACCTTCTTCAACGTAATGTTTGGCGGTTTTAGTTAAAGGAATTTAAAAAAAAAGGTTTAAGTTAAGTTGGTAAAAACTATTTAGTTTTCTGAATCCTACCGCCAAAGATTACATTTATACAAATGTATATTTAGGTATTCTTTTAATTTGAACTTATTTATAGTTGTTGCTTAATAAAGCTTAACACATAGATATTTGAAATTGAGCATGCTGGCCGATGATACTTCACTGTTTAAAGCCTTGTCACTAAACAAGAATAATTAAGGTCAATCATTAGCTCCTGGTTTATAATGAATCAAATATTTATGTAATGATATTCTAACACAATTGTAAGTTATATGTTACTAAGATTATGTCGATTTGAAAAATCAAATTGAGATGGTATTTTAAGTTAACAGAAATCGAAAAAACTTCTAAGTCATCGTCCGTATGTTTTAAAGGCGAACAGATAGTTGTCTAATATTTGATTTACCATAACGATGACTTACGAGTTTTTTTTTACTATGTACGGAACTAGTTAATACTACGTTGAACTACTATATGACGTTAATAAATTATACAAACACTTGAAAACCCACAGACGAAGGTCATATAAGTAATGCAGCTTTAAGGAACTCGGTAATTATTCTTGCAAACGCATTTGCAATGGATAAGTAGTATACAGAATTACTTATCATTGTTTTTCTCTAATAATAGACCATAGAAAATTCTAAGACTTTAAGTGTGATCTGGTGAAGGTAGTGAGAAACCCTTGGATGAGGGTATTTCAAGAAAGATCGATGTTTAGATCTTTAGTAGAGACGTATCTCTAACATATTCTATGATGAACTTATAAAAATTACAGGCGGTAATAAAACTAAATTATTATGCGAATAATATACAATAGCACAAAAACATGTAATGAAATCCAAATTTACATAAAATAAGTTTTTTGATAACATTTAAAATTTATATTGTTATCACAACATTTTTACACATTAAAGTACAAAATAAGTTGGTTTGATGTATCATTTCCTTCTTTAAATATAAACTCTTGCGTCATGAGTCGTGTATTTAATATTTGCTATTATGTGTAATAAATTTTAGGTTATACTATCACGTGGTTCAACTTAAAATGTACCACTGCGTAGTACCACTACATCGTCATAGTCGTTGACCTCAAAATTTATAAAGTCACTGTTTTTAACAACTCGATATACGAACAGCATTCAAAAAAGATTTTGTTGTACGAAACATCGATCGGTCAATACATCACGATATTAAGCCTGTTTACCCCAGTAATTTTACTACCTACAAAATTATTTAAACCGTAACTTTGTAATAATTGCATACTACTATTAGGCGGCAGAAAAAAGAACTGAGGTACTACTTGGATATCCTCTGGCAAGAGACCTACTATAAAGTAATATAAATACTTTGTGTTTTATCATTATAATGATAATCTGTACACCTAATCTTTATTCATTGCAAAGCGAGTGATAGTGTTTGTATTTTAAATTTTATATCATTAATCCATTTTTTTAAATTTCAAGGCTTACATGCGTTGTAATTTGTAGTAAACTTCTTTCCTGTGTAAACGGTACTGTTGTATATACTGGGGTTAGGAGATTTAACATCTTGTCTATCCACTTTGAGGCTAATGTGGTGTTGTGTATATTATCCTAACGTGCTCCACGATAATGTTGGCAGGTGTATCAATTATCATTATTCGTTCATCGCAGTACTTCATAAATGAAAAGAAATATGAAAATCTTTCAAACATGATACTGTTAAAAAATATAGTACTAATTTGAACAATATGCTATAATATTAAGTTTCGTAACTTTTATTATCTATGGCCACGAAGAAAAAATCAATTGACAAATAATGCGAAATATTACATACCAGATATTATTTTCCATGTTACAAAAATTTTGTAGTCATTGAAAAAATATTTAACAATTATCACAAACGATAAGAAACGATTAACAATATCTTATGTAGATTTCAAAGAACATTGTTGACAGTATTTTTTGTAATTCCTGAACAGATTATTGGTTGATAACGTCGTACAAAATTAGATGTTAATGTAAAATATTATACCGAACAAGAAATCCATGACAAGCATGAAACATAACCAAACCTTCTTTTGTATCAATGCAGCAAACATAATACTACAACCTTCATAACAGAATTCATGGTGGTGGATTGGGAGATGATTCGTTGCCATATATGAAAACCTCGAAGTGGCATGCGCGGTACTTCAGCCTGACAATGATAAATGAGGTGGAGAGGTCCAGTTCAACTCCAAGAGTCAACATCATCGCGTTGAGAGGTATATCGTGAGGTTTCAACTGGGAAAAGTTCCACTGAAGGTTATCCAATGCTATATTTCTTAATATCGTGGTGCAAATATTTTCGAGTTCCTGTTAGAAGGGCATAGTGGTTTTTTTATTTTTACTTTTTCGCGGTTCCCCCGGTTTCGATTGGTCGAGGCCTTTATTAATCTTTTTATTTAATCTCCCATACATTGGTCTCTAATTCCTTTCCCTAATTTCTCATTCCTGTCTACCATACTTCTCCTTTCTTATCATTTCCTTCTTTCCTACCTCTTGCCTCTTTCTCATTCACAATCCGTTCCTTCTTTTATCCTTCACCTTAAATAACGACAATACACATCGTACTTTATTTTCCTAATTTATCACTTATTCTAATTAAATTTTTTTCTTTAGTCTCATATCACTTATTTTTTGCTCCTAATAATTACTTCTATAGGACTACGGTGTTTTGTTTCTTTTTATCGTTTTACTAATTACTACTTACAATATTTCAGGACGTAGTGGTTAGTAAAATCTGTGTAATAACGAGACTTAGCAAATGAAGTCTCTAGAGACTACACATTCATTATCACTCCTAGGAGACGAGCACAATATGGTGCAATGTTATTCCGTCTAATGCCAGTTCTAGGCGGTTTTATTTAAGACGACTCTAATATTTACCATAATAATAAGCGATTATAAATCTTTAAAGCACTTTCGATAGAAATTTAATCTTTGAAATCCATAAAATGAACTGCATATGAAGTAGCAATAACAAACACAATTTGGAACCGCCGAGCAATGAGCATTCGTTACGAAACGTAATTGAAACTATAAACCGTAACATTTTTACGGTTACTTACCATGTTAGTGAATTAAAATTATGGAAAGTATATTTGAGACAGCAATTTGTTTTAGATTTAAATATTACAATAATTTATAACGGACTATTAATGGAAGCTCCCTATTCAAGCGCTCCTTTCACACAATTACTGAACAGAATTAATATAATATGGAAGCCCCTAATTTAATTTACGTATTATAGTAATTAGTAGATGATAGGATAAACTTCTAATTGAACTAGATAGTTACCATATTTTTTTAAATAAGCTGCTATAACAGAATTTGTGTGTTCTGGCTGTCATCATCTAGCAAACGTTTCGTTCGTCTCGTCGCCTTTTGTCCTCATTTAATGATTTTGCATAACAGTATTGTATATTGATGACTATACAACATACTAATATATCAATAATGCAATCAGATCGTCAGCAAACGATACTGTATCCGATACATACTTTGCACGTTGCTAAGGCAGACAAGGCGTAATGTAATTCCATCCTATTGTACGGATGCCATCGATCGTACGTGACAACAGGCTTGTACCGTTTCTAAGGTCGAGAGTACATTTATCCAAAAATGTGTACTTTTTGAACTTCAACCTTTAATCAAATTTAAGTGCATAACGTAAATAATTCAATACATTGACATTTTTAAAATTTTCGAACGCTTTCACATAATTTAGACGATCAATTAGCGATAATTCAAAATAAATTTATGAACATGAAGAAGGTATGTTAAAGGTGCCTTATGATTTTTAATTTTACTAAACACAATCAATTCATCTCTTTTTACCAGCTATGATATATACTGCACATATACGCAGTTTATGATTAAACTTACGTATTTATTTTATTTATTTCAAATCTTTACTTGCACACAAAAGCGGAAAAAAGGCGGACTTAATGCCAAAGGGCATTCTCTGCCTGTCTACGATAAGGTTGAGCAGAGAACAGAAGCGTGGGTGCAGTTCTAATACACTATGGGTAATATAATAAATACAATACATATAATATGCTTTATGATAAATGTTATACACTTACAATAAATATAGGACACAAGCATATAAGTAGTACATATATAAGAACAATAGAGAGAGTGGATTAGAGTTTCCATCTTAATACAACAAAAGTCTTTCGTAGCAGAGTTAATAGTTATTAGATATACAAACATATGTATATATACATTTATATAATCATACATTATTGGTTAGTACTGGGGTTTATTACAACGTAACTCTAATCTACAGCTTTATAACATGTATCAACTTTATTTTAATATCTTAGTGTTTATATACAAATAGCAATGGTGTAGTAGCGCCTTTAAGTTTCGATTTAAGATGTCTTATTGCTAGTCTATTGTTACCAAGTGAATCGACGCTAAAAAGTTTACGTCACAGCAATCCACTTTGGAGCAAAATAATACTAACATTGTATAAGTAATACTGACACTATACGAGAGATGAAGAAATAATATGGATACGGTATTTATGTCCAAAATAAACATACTATAAATATCTTTATATCTTATATATATCTTCGTACAATTCACACAACACTGTCTAGACCCAAAGTAAGGAGAGTGTACTCGCTTGTGTGACGGGTACTAGATAACTGATAGACTATTTAAATACATTTTTTTTGTAAATATATACATATCATACATAGAAAACACCAAGACTCAGAACAAATATAGTTCGTGGCGGGAATCGAACCCACTACCTCTTTACTCATTAGGCAGGTACACTACAAACTCAGCTAATCGGCCAGTCAGATATATATAATAATCTTAATGAACACAGTGTATTAGATCAATTAAAACCCGAATTTTAGATTAAGTAACCACAAAATTATAAAAGGTAAGGTAATATGTTTTTATATTTGTTTTACTACGTAACTGTACAAACAAAAAATTGTCAGACACTTGTGTAAAGTTAGCGAGCAAACAATTTCAGCGAGATAATGCGAAAAATGTCTCTTGATACAACCAATTGCATTGACAAAGCATGAGTATTTATGTTTATAAAAGTTATAATTTTGATTTATAGTATCGCACAATTAATACTAAAACTATTTATAAACCTCTTTTTTAATTACATATAATTAAACTGCAGATGATTATGTGTAATCATTGTCCGGAGTTATGCAAGTTTATACACAATTCGCTTCAGTTGGATGATGATTTACAATCAGTACAATCAATTATTGACAATTCTACCACTTGCGACAACGTTGTAAAGAGCTTAGATTGATTGCTACTTAGTTTCGACAGACGTCTCCCTTTATTAACAGTGATAGTCCATTGTCGCAGAGATTCTCTTCGATGAAGTAGTCATTACAAAATGAATATAAATGAAGACCAGAAATGTCGTCCTTATGCATTTTAACCATCAACTGTTTGTATACGATCGATTACCTTTCACTACTGCTATATAAAGATACTAGATGTTAGTTAAAAATTGAACAAAAATATTCTTAATGCAATGTTTAATATTTTTAATACTAATGGTAGGTCTCTGTTGAATCAGGGGTAGGTTTCTATTGTCAAAGATCATCTAGGTACCAGTACAGCTCTTACTGCAGCCGACAAATAGTAATGTGCAAATATCAATGTTCCGTTTTGAAGGGAGTTGTAGCTAGTCAAATTACTAGGGTAATGATATATAACATTTTATGTCTATAGATCGGGGGAGGCCAACTTTTTTGTACGTAAGATCGACTTTTCGTTTAAAAAATGTGTCGCGATCGACTTGTTATATATGTAGTATATTCTAAAACTCACGTACAGGGTAATTATAACATGAAAAATTGTTAACAATATTTACTAATTATGCACATATAAATAGAAATTAAAATTTATTGCCATAAAAACATTTCAAAACATTTCGCTTAACACAGAGTCTACTCTTGATATATCGTAATGCGAATGCCATAAACAAGTGTTGACACTTTTGCTCGATAATTGTAAATAATGATTAAATTTTTTAATTTTTAACACATCTGGCTTACTTTACGAAATTTTTAAATTTTCGATATATCTTTTTCAGTTTTTACATTAATTATTGGTTAATTTTAATTTCTTTTTTATAATTCCTTTTTGATAATTTTTTTTTGATATTTTTTTTTTATAATTTCATCATATTATTTATTGTAAGTGTTGTACACACTTTCAATAAGCATTTGCATCTGATTTTTTTTTAAATATGTTATAGTAAATTTTTTAATGTATGTGCTACTGGTGTGTTTTTTTAAATAAATAAATAATAAAATTGCACGCGATCGACCGGTTGGCAACCACTGCTCTAGATGACAAGCACTTGGTCTATACTCCTTACTAGTGCCACGTAGTTATGGGCAGGCGTATAATTTACTACCAGATGAAGGTCTCGCTCGTCTCGTCTTTTAATAAAAATATTATACATACATGTCTATATAATCATAGAAAAAAAAGTAATCTTCATAAAATATACGTAATTGCATTGAAACAAAAGTAAATTAAACTTTAAATTGCTACTTCCTACGTGTTTTTAATACTCGTCATTATACGTATGTTTGAATGTATAAATTAAGTATATTTGACCTTTAGCGACAAACATACTGTATGATGCCAAGAATTTTATTTCAATTAGTTTTTTGTAGTCGACTATATCTGTCCCCGTCTAACCGCACTTTCGCAAATAATATTATCTGAAGCATGTTACTAACGTCATGGAACAACACACCATAAGGTTATCAAACTGTATAACTCCATTAACTGTAAGGTTAATATAAATATAGAAACGTTCACGTTTATATAACATATGTATTTATGAGAATGTAAAATTTTATTACTTTATCATTGAGATTTTTGAAGACAACTTTAAAATATTTAGTAACGCTAACAACGTCCTTGTTCGTGAAGCTGAGTACATAAAAAATAATTAAACTTTTAAAATTTTACTTTACGAACACCAACGTCATGAATGCAAAATTTAATAACTGAAACAATTAAAATTCAAGTAATTATAAATATATTAACATGTAAATATGGACCGACAATGGAGTAATTTACATCAATAATTTCCAATACAAAGTTGTATTTAGGTTTTAAGGTAATCACTTGCATGTAGACGTAAACAGTTTAAAATTTATGTTCATGAGGTGTTTTAGTAATTAATTAACCTCTAGCTATTTGTTCATAGTGAAATTAAAAAAATGCCTACGTGACTGCTGGTTTTAGGATTATTAATATATATAAACAATATCAAAGTAAATAAAGCGAATTGATAATTTTTCGTAGATAAAGACGTAACCTTTTTCCTCTACGTTAAACATTGCATAACTCGCGAGACTAGATAAGGAAGCTGTAATCAAACAACGCAGACATTTATTTCTAAGAATAATCATTAATTTTATTAATGTAACTTATTGTCGTGTTTTTAGAGTTATTTTTATATGTCTAGTAAAACACCTGTTCAAAACATTTATTGTGTTTAGTACAGATGGAGACTAACACTGCCCCAACCCCAAGAAATTGGGAAAATGGGATAGACAAAGAAGAATCTATGCTGTAATTAAAGAATGATCAGTTTTAATCAACAGCTATCTAAATTAATGCAAAATTCATTAGGTATAAG
>DWHU01002036.1:0-10807 GCA_018247975.1 Parides photinus
GTATAATTTAATATAAAAGTTCAAAATCAAATTGTATGTTGGTCATTAGTGGATGTGGAATTGGAGTTGTTGTTTCTTAACTACATATTTTATAGCGCTTTACTATTCTTGGTTTTATTCATAGAAGATATTGTATAACTTTGGTTATTATTCCATAACATTTTTATTATATATATACACTATATTATTAACTATAAAGATAATAAAGCTGTTAAAATTATTTGCTAAATACTTTTATGTTTATTTGTCTTTACTACGGGTGTACTTGTGTAAAACAGTTAGTGATGTTTTTTTAATTTATTTAATGTGTTTAAAACGTGATTGATACCAAAAAAATCTATAACTGACAAATTATGTAGAATTCATTATGAATTATTTTAAGTATTAGTTTCATCTGTTATAAAAGAAGAAAGGTTTCAGTTCAGGTTTTTGGGAAAAGTGTCATTTACAGACAGACACCAGTCGTTTTTATTTTAGTAGATAATTAACATAAAGAAAGAACAGTAACGTTGATCATGTTACATTTTTGAAATGATGCTTCTGTAAATCACCCAGAGAATACATCAACCATACATAATATCTTCGCTTAAACTATAATCAAAATCAAATCGTACTCAAGATGCAACCCTTACGATATATGTTTGAGGATTTAGACCTAAACAAATATCAATTTCAGCTTCGAACCACAGTTTGTTTAGCATCCGAGTTGGATAAACTGCGTTCACTGATATTAAAAGTAACGTTAGCAGACTTCCGGTGTCCTCAATCCGAACAGCAAACAAACATTTCGTTACTAAATATAAAATAAGGAAGTTACACATAAATATCAACCACGGACTATCAAAAGTCGTAGAAATAAAATGAAGCGATTTAAAAATTATTCAGGTAAAACTATCATTTTATTTTCATGTAAGTTAATAAATATATTTTTTATAAATGGCAATTATTCGCACTATAAAAAGTATCCATAAAAAAATAATCCACTCCGGTGCTTAACGCAATAAAAAAACAATCACCGAAACATATAAACGTAAAGGAAAATTGGAAATCATAATTTAAACAGCACAATTATGAAACTATCGATAACGAGATTTATGAGAATGAAAATCGATTATCGAATACTTCAATGTTTATTTACAACATAACCTTACTATGTCCTGTCAAAATTATCAAGTTAATTTACAAGATATCATTTTAAATTGATTTCGCGGTATTAGTTTTTTGTAACTCTCTCAAAAATTACATTTATAGTAAAACTACGATTTCGAAGAAGCGAAAGATGTATGTAGCAAGTGCAAAGAAGTAGTCTCTGCCTACCGCATTGGGAAAGAGGCGTGACGGTATGTATGTATGTTAATACCGAGGAACGTTCCTTGTAATAAGAAATAAAGTTAAGAAATAAATAAATGAGAAAAATATAGTTCACGTATCATTTATTGTAATGTATTTATTATTGAGCATTTTGTACAATCCATTGGGTGAACTGAGACACTCGTGTGCCGACGCCAGGGTAGTCGGAACGCTCGCATTGCACACCAACCGAAGTGAGACCCACGATCACGTTATTGTGAAGGATCGGACTACCTTGTAGACCTTGACATTCGTTACGTCTATTATCTTCAGGTAATTTAGTGCACATCAAATCGCTATTGACAAACATATCCAACGGCCGGTACACCTCTATACAACTGTTCCTGTTGAAATATTCCAATCTAATTTGTCGCAGTTCCTCAGAAGCAGTTACATTCATCTGAAATCAAAAATTAAAATAGTTATAGATATGACCAAACTTGCATAGTTTTATAGGTAACTTTTACTTGGGATACATATGGGATAGATATTACCGCAACGACTGTTTCTGCTTTAATTAGTACAAACAGTTATTTCTTATTATCTACACTAACTATCTTGAATCTTAAAATAATGAGCGCAATATTGTGCAGTATTCGTCATTCTTACTGGCACCACATTATTATGGGGCTTATCACTTAGCAAAAGCTGGAAGATGTACTCGTCCTATAGATTCCTTGAATAATTTCAGGGTATACTTACAGCACTTCTACCCCATCCTACGGACGACAATTCTTGCTTATCGAAGAGGACATAGTTAGCGCCAGCAATGGATCCGACGCGGACTGCGTTACCAAAAGTAAAGGCGGAGGCGGTGCGCATTAATGATAAATCGGCATAATGGAAAATAGGGTCATAATCGTAGTGGAGACGAATTCTATCTACAATGTGGACAGAACCGCCTCTGTTTGCATAGCTAGTTCCAACACGAATACGCCAGTAATCCTTCGTGATATTGGGATGTTGCGTATAACCGCTGTAAGTTTTACAAACTCTCATTAATACACAATCTACACAGTAATAATTTTGATAAAGTTTTACCAGGCCTGAACCAGATAAATTTGTCATAAAACTACCTTAACTAGGATTAATGTTGGTTGCCGGATGTTCGATCAGAACTACAAACTACTGAACGAAACATTGAAAACAAATTTCGAAACTACAGGTTCTATTAGTTGTCTTCTATTAAAATGCAATATAAAAGTGTAAATTAATCGTGTCGAAGTTTTTTATGAGATAAAACAATTGCAGTAAAACAGAGAGGTGTACGTTTTTACTTACACTTAATACAATAAGGGAACAATAAATAAATGCAAGTCGATGAAGCACTTGATTGTAGATAATTACGAATTGATAAATCGAACAAATTCATTAAGTTTACAACCCAAATGTTGCTAAGAGTAAAAGTAGACGCTTTATTGGTTTCTACCAAAATGGTCTCTGGAAACCGAGAATTACAATCAATGGAAGAACTGATAAAAAATTAAACAGAGACCGTCTGCTTTAAAGGTATATTCGGCTACAGTTGATAATGACTTCAAAAATAAATGTGAATATCACGCATTATAAGTATTATTGCTTAAACTTACTCGAAACAACGAGCATTGGTCAACACAAACCGGCTGGTAAGGATTGCACCCACGCAGGTTTGCCAATAAAATGCTAAATCCGGTGCATACAGCAATGAGGCTATAAACGGGTAACTCTCAATGGAAGTCAACGAGCCACCGACGATGCCTACACCTTTTTGTTCTGAAAACATTAAAAAATATTTATTAGACGACTATATAGTAAACTCTTGGTATTTATAAAATATAAACAAACCTGCAGCCACTGCCAGACATATTGCTGCGAGAACTATCACGGACAGAGCGCGCATTTTGGAGCCACTGCTGCGTCCTAAAGCAAATGTGAAATATGCGCCATCCACTTCGATGTTTAACCTTTTATTGTAATTTGGCTTCCGGTGTATAATCCGTTTATAAGATAATATGATCAGATAATAAATGTAGCCGCCAGCGAAATCTGCTATCAAAATTAATAACTGTTATACAATAACAACGCGATGTTTCGTATCAGCGTTATTTGATTAGGCATTCGCACTAGTTTTTCCCATATAAGTCGCAACGAGAAACGTGTATTGCCTGCTGGTCAATTCTTTCCACATATGATTTGTGAATCTTTAACTCTGCTTTTACTTTCTCTTTTCTGACTAGTACAAACGTACAGCCAGTGCACAGCAATGTTAATATAACGGCGTACATTCTCGGTAAACTGTACTACTGTCATAGACCAAACGAATATACAGAAGTAAACGGCCGCATCTGTTGGTCCCATAGACAAATCAATGATCTTCATTACAACGCAGTTGGTACATTAAACAGGAAGCATGCGTTTGTACGTCAACATCTCGAATGCTTCTTCACGTCTGTTTACGTCTACTGAGGTCCTCTTTCAAAGTCCAAGATATAAAAAGGATGGGCCAAATATAACATTTTAGGAGACGTACGCGCAAAGGTTACAGGCTGGGCACCTTCCGTGCTCAGCCACACCCTGCTCTACGCTGCTGATTTTCTTCTTTTTCACATGAGAAAGAGTGGATATCAATATCCAATAAATCAAAAAAATAAACAGGAAATCGCATTGTTAATCGTAACATAACTAAGCCTATAATTACTCCGGCATCGAAAATTCCGTGTTATACCATATCAATAATTATTAGATAATTACGATAATATCTTTTGGGTGGTTGAAGAATTAGCTGGTAATCTATGTTTGATCTATAATACTTTTAATCAGTTATATAATCATTACTTGTTATGCCTTATATCGTCCTGTTTTTTTAAACAGTTGCATCGTCTTATTACAGCTTGAATTGCGGGAAGTATAGAATCGAAGGCAATTCGTTATCAGTTATTGTCCGCCATCCTTGCTAACAATTTTAGAGTTTATAATACACAATTTTGCACTGTTCATTTAGCTAATGGTAAAAACAAGGCAGGGGCGGTGCGGAATGTTGCCGCGTTTGCTGCAACTAATGTCTTTAATCAACAAACATAATGTCCCACCATTTCTCCAACGTCCCGTGTTTGCTGGGACTAACAATCACCTCATTAATTCCAATGCAGCTTTCGTGTTTTTACTTAACACAGTAAAGTTCGTGAAATGTTTAAGTTGATTCTACAATTGGGCTTTAAATCATGAGGTAACCGCAGTGAAGAGAAAATCTGTTTTTCTTTATATCATATCGCTAACAGCAACTTCAACAATTCCATCCAGTGTAGGATCTATTTTTTGAACATTTCTGGATCCATTAACAGTTTCTATTACATATTTTTGGTTGGAGTAGTAAATTATAATTCCTTATAAATTAAATAATTCATAACAAACTCTTCCAATAGATTATTCTAGTAGATGTAGAAGATGCAATAAGAACTTTACTGTGAGGATACTTGACAGAGCTACGTCTATAGTTACTAGAAGTAATACAGAACCTACCGGAGCTTTCTGCAGAAGTTTGGTGGGTTTTATTGGATAGAAGTTTCCCTCACAAGATAACTTGTGAAGGAATCTTTATTAAAAATTACTACAATAGGGTAGGATGATCTCTTTGTACAACATGAAGATTCGTCTTTACGAACATTATTTTTGGCGCGTTCAGTAAAGCTTGATTTGAATAAGTAATTAAAACTGTAAAATTTTAATAAGAATCATACAAACATACTATACTTATGTTTTCACTGAATATGTATATTATATTAATACCCTTTTGCACAGAAAATGGATGCTCAGCCATGGAGGTCGTTCATGCAAATATTTCATCTTCAATACCGTGTTACTTAATGAACATAATCTCGTGCGTAAATTTTCACAACTCTTGTCGCTTGACTCTCAGAATAATGATCGGCTCGGAGAGATGAGGGAGGGTCTGTATTACGAGCTGCTTTGTAAGCGAGACACGATGTTTACTTTATATTTTTATTTTCCAGGAATATTTAAATGGGTCGCCATCTTGAAAGACGGGGAGCGACAAGGTTAATTTTTACTTTCGTCGCGTGACGTATTACACGATTTCGATTTAGTACCGTGTTACTAAACATTTAACGTGTTAAATATTATTACAAAACGTAATATGTTTACAACAATATATATTCTTTTTATGGTGCCTTTCTGACTAGCAGAGGTTGGATGTCAGTTCACCACATTATTTACACACAAGATTGTGACAACAAAGAATCTTGTGTATCTTTTTGAAAGTGTGTCGTGCTATTTCGATTTGTGTTTTGACCGTCTCAAGCTTTCGACCGCCTACTGTGGTGCTGTCGTCATCATTAACCCCGATCTTAGATACAATCTAATTCTAGATACAACAATGTATATAAAAATATAAAAAAATACTGAGTCTTGTACTTAAAAGCTAAAGCAATTTCATGTAACATTTGGGTAGTTTCTTATGTTGCAAAAGACATGATATACATTTTGATAAAGTTTTCTAGTCAGGAGCAGGCCATTCGCACCTAAATCTAATTTTGCATGAAAAAGTCCATGAGCACGGCTTATAAAACTTGTAAAAGCCATCACGGATCAATTACGCGTTATTAATTATTCCGCAAAGGTAGAAATCTTAAAGCAGGCGAAATGGAAAATTCGTGTCAAAACTTGAAAGGACGCCGGGGAATTCTTAAGTGATCAAGGTATATTGATCATTTACCAATCAGCCTTACCACTAAAACATTCGAAGATACTAGTTATCAAAACAAATTATACTTGCGATAAAGATTAGATAAATTTAAAGGAAAACGTGCATATAAGGTCTTATATATGTAGAAAAAACAACAAGGTATAATATGTAGTCATGATTTTAATGTTGGAATAATAGGTATATTATTATGACCTTTCTTAAAGGCAATAGGGACTAAATAAATAAATAAAAACATTAATTTATTACATTTATTATCAATAATTTAACTGCATATTTCACTTGTTGATTCGTTTTTTATATTTCTTATTTGTATACTAGAATATTCGGGAAAAATAATTATGGAGACGCGTTGAGTCAGATTCGTCAAGTTAAAAATTAGTAATGAGTCATTGTTAATAATTAATGCGTATAGTATCAGAAAACGGAGTTCTTTTGATACAGAGTGGAGTTATTTGGAAATTTCTGGACGGATGGACGATTCTGATTCGATACTGAAGGTAATCCGTACTGGCGATAAGAGCGATATACGAGTTGGCTAGTGATATTGGCGATATTAGTCTTAAAATAGATTTATTTCATTTGGGCTTTTGTTGTCAACGAATAATAAAGGTTTTCATAAAGAAATTACTTCTTTTAGTAAGTTTATCTCCAAATTTCCCCATACCATAGTTTTGATATAAGCTGTGAACATGCTTCTAAACTTTAAATTGTACTTTATTAATGTTTACAACTAACATTAAACATAAGTAAATATTTATAGATCAAAATCAAATAATTTTTTTCAGTAATTCCGTTACGGGTACTTTGTCATTGAATTTAATTTCATTATAGGAATTTACTGTGTGTTGTAAAGCCAATGAGACTAAGAAGAACACACAAAAACATAGTCCTGCTTTTTTCAATTTAAAGTTATAAATCTAATACAATTTTAATTTCTTACAAATCATTCTTCGTCTTCTTGAACAGTTCATACCACCGCGGCAGCCTTGTCATCATAAAAGTCTTTAATACTGTAGTAAACTTTACTACACAATTTGTATTTAATGTAAATTTCTTATAAGATCTTTTAGTATTCCTTTTTATTTACTGTAATAATTACGTGTACGTATAATTGGTTATCGAAGTGTAGCAAATATTTAAACTGTTTTACATCATCAAAGGCGTGAACTTAACACGAATTAGTTTAGACATGAGCAGCGTTCTAGGTTCAATGTGTAAACGGGAAAGAGGGGGAAGAGAGGAGAGGGTGTTAGAGGGAGAGGAGCGATCAGGCGTTATTATATCTAGCGTAATTCAGGCCCGAGCGTGTTCCGACGATGCGATAACACCCTGTGCCACAACAACCCTGTTAATATTCTCGACTCACAACAGGGATGCATATACAGAATGATAATTTTCCATTTTTCATTTACCATTATAAATTTTCAGTTGTACTACAAAAAAGTTGTCTACTTTTCTGACTATTGGTCTTTAATACTTGGCCTATTACATGTTCCTGCAACCTAACAATAGTATGCAAACAACTGTAATTAAGTTTGAAAGTTGTTGTCATCAGTAAAATTTAAAGTGAAAATTAACCATATTCTGTCAAGGTAACCAAAATGTATTGTATCACCATATCTAACACCACTCTGTTATAAGGTAAGCGTGATATCAGGTGAATACAGCGTTGAATAAAAAATATTTAATAAATAGCATTATATATAATTGAACAACCTTCCTTTTGTTTTTCGGCCTTCTTTATGTTTCCACTGCAAGGACTCGGATTTCACTCATAATGAGAGAGTATTTGGTCTTAATCCACTACGCCGGCCAAGTGCGGGTTGGCGGATAAAGCCAGTGATATTTGATTTCTTAAAGCGCGCACAACTCAGGCGTAGGTTCCAAACCACTCGGCCTCCGATTCGGATCTACCTTTATAACATCATTACTGTATTTCTATTATGGTCATAATATTTAAGCTAAGCAATAATCTCCATCTACGGTCTCTTTGTCAATTAATGTCATATGAAATCGAATTATAGATTAAAAACAAGTTTGGGTTTACTTTTATCCAAATTTGGGGTGAAACAGGGGTGTATACTATCCGTATAAAACACAACAATAATTGCCGTATACCTCCACGGTAATGGAGGTAATTTGGCGTGTTTTGCCAAGCGAGAGCAATTAGGGCTGTCGGTACAATCGTTGGCGGCGAAGATAACAGACGCAAGCAGGCTATGGAGGGGGTACATGAGGGGAATAAAGAGGGGGACGAAATCGTTAGTATGGCTTACGGAAGCTAATTTTGATGTGAATAGACGGAATGTGACAAACTAGAACTTATTTACTTATTATAAGTCTTGACTAACCCTTATCTATATATAAAAGAAAGTCGTGTTAGTTACAACACTTAAACCGATTTTTATGTTTTTGGATTTGTCTTTGTCGGGAATAAGCTATAGGGTACAAAATTTTGCTCCATCGTCTTAAATATCCAAAATGTTTATATCCAGGGGAGACATTAAGGTAGAAATAGTCGTCGGATCGAGTTTTTTTCGTTTGAACCCATCGTTGTTGAGTTATAATTAAAAAACGGTTTTGACATGTTTTGTCATTTTGTTGAGTACATCATTGAAATAGTGAAGAGTATTTATATATTTATTAAAATTTTATTGAAGGAATTGTTTATAACTATTATCTAGCGTAATTCAGTTAATATCATTTAGAAAATAACATTCAGGATCTCTGTTTGCTAAGTCCCATGTATTTTTCTGATCACGTTATAACACTCTTGTGAAATAAATCAGTCGTCAAATTAACTCTACTGTGTTGCCTAACAATGAACTGACAATATAAATTAATTTAATCATGTTAATTATATGTTATAATATTTTGTTACGAGGAAATATTAAAAAAAAAAACAGAGTTTATGTTTTAAAGGTTGACATTTTCAAAATAGGTCCAAAATGAAACCAAATATCGGAGACACATACATTGGGGATGCAATTTATTATCCAGCTATTTTCGTATTTTTTATGGAAAACTTAAAAATGTATGCCTCCGTCCTCTACAGGAAGCATCGTGTTTCGTTGGGGCCGCAATTTCATTTCCTCTACTTCCGGCAATGCTTTCTCAATATCCACATGTATAATACATTGTGTTTTAATCGACAATTTTTTTTTAAAAAGATGCTATTTTAAAAATGTAAAAGAACATACTAATCAACTGGATCAAATAACTGACTCGATGGCTTCCCTAAGAATGAGTCTGTCAATGACGCCCTGCAATGAACTATAGCGAGCTAAAGATGATGACTAAGAGATTGTAATCATTATGAAAGTGACTTAACCATAATTTGTTTACACCATTTCACAATATGTTTTCTTTAACGCGACTAGAAATTTACCTGTTAATATATAGCGTTCAATTTATTGCCTTTCAACACTTAGTTCTAACAAACTTCGTCTTATTTTATATTGTGAAGTAAACTTCAAAGACGGCGCCGCCCTAAGCTATAAATAACTCCTCTTTCTTTCCTTTCTCTAAGGAGGGAATGACCTTGTGAGTGCGCGTGCTGACAGAAAAATCTAATAACTTTTATTATACGGTAAACAAGTTTATATACATCTATTTCATGTAATACTTTATTTATAAAATAAAAACGTTTTATTGATCATCATTTTACAAACGAAGCTCTCTTCGTTAATTTAACTAGTTAAATTTACTGCGAAGCGAAAACAGAGCTGGCGATTAAATATAAACAACAAAAGCAATTAGGAAATATTGACAAAGGTCGAAAGTTGTACCAGAACAAACTCAAATTTATGAACAAGCCTTCAAAACTTTCACCCACAAGTAATCTCCCCCCGATCCATCGTACAATGCGTATAGGTAGCTATAATAATAAAAAACGTTCTAACCATAAATAATGCATTAGAAGAAATTTATTAAATTACAAGAAGATATATAGATAAAGATATAATTTACAAGGGATATGAAACCAAAATTTGCAATAAAAGACAAAAACACAAATATAGTACAAAAGTTAAGAGTACGGAATCTTTAAAGTTACACTTTTAATTTACAATGAAATGTAAAGGAAATGAATCGGTGATTTTATTCAGCACAAATAAAGCAAATATTATCAGAAAAGATATGACAAAGATAGTGTTTAAAAATAATATAATAAACCCAACACTATCACTAAATGTTAGAGATTTTAGAAATTGCGTACATACAAGTTTACTGAGCCCATGTTAACTTATAGAAGTTAACTTAATTTCTAGCGAAGATAAGCAATGTTGCTACGGCTTTTCCGCTAAGAGGTTTAATATTAAACTTTGAAAGAGAAAATCTAATAATACAGGCTCCTTGACAAGTCAATATTGGATCTGCTTCACGAGACATAAAGAAGATTTATTAAAAATGGAGTTAAGATGAACACAATTACAATTTTGTTTAATTCTTTTATCTCGTAATGTAATGATATCGGAAATGTATACATATATATATTACCAGACATTATTAATACCTAGTTTTTACCTACATGTTGAATACATTTCACATTCAAAATAACCTGATAATCTAACTTGCAAACTTATTAAAACATCTCTAGAACTAAAAACACGTACAGTTGATATGATTACCATTAAAGAATGTAATCTTAGATAAGAAAATGTAATAATTCTTCAAGTCTATACTAACGAAGCTGACGTAGGTGGTGAAGTGAGATAAAACAAAAAGTACGTCTCCACCTACATGTTTAAAGGAACT
>DWHU01002037.1:0-10806 GCA_018247975.1 Parides photinus
TTATGTAAGAAGAGTAATTTTTATTACGTTATATATAACTATTCTCTAATATAAAATGGCACCTTTGTTTCAGCATATACTCTCGATTAAGTCACATTTCGAAACACTAAAAGTTACACTAAAATCGCTTCGCAAAGCGGTTTCAAAGTGTATAGCTACAATATAGAAAAAATAAAAAGTATTCCTTAAGCAAAAGTAAGGCGATTTTACTAATTTTAATTAAATGGCACTGAATGAAAAGAAATTTTCGTCTTGTATCTACATTTATTTATATATAAGTAACAATGAATGCGAACTTCTTAGATACCGCATCCGCATCCACCGAAAGCGCGACCTGCGATAGCAGGACCGTACCCGATACCGGCACCGAGACCGGGACCATAGCCAATACCAGCACCAAGTCCGGGTCCGTATCCCCAACCGGCAGCACCAGGATAGCCCCAAGCAGCACCAGCGATGTCTTCGCTGATCATGCCAACGGCACCGTCACCGCAGCCGTAGGAGACGACACCAGCACCAGCAGTAGGAAGAGCACCTTCAAGACCTACGGTTCCTAAGAAAGGCAGCTCACCACCAACAGCTAAGATACCTCCGATTTCGTTTTCTGAGACAATGGATACGCCTACTGGTGGGATGGGAGAAGCGCTAGAGATAGGAAAGCCGCCACCACTGGATGTTGGGATAGCAGCTAAACCAGCACCACAGCCAGCCCATGGAGCCGCGGCGCCGTAAGGAGCACCAGCCATTAAGGGAGCATCATAAGCTAATCCGGCGCCCCATCCGTTGCAGAAAGCAGAGATGGTCTGAAGAACAAAAAAAAGAATAGTCTAGAATCTTTTATGTTTTCATGTCATTGAAATATACATGATAAATCTTTATGTATTTCTTACCTGAACCATAAACGCTTGAGCGCAGAGAAGAACGATAGCTTTGGCGGCCATTTTGTGTGTGTGTTGTATTGAATAGAACCAACTGTAACAAATGATGAGTACGTACGTTTTTTATATTACGGACTGTTGTGAAAATTTACAGTAACGTATGCAATAATATTTACATTAACTTTTTAATTTTCTTAATACGTTCGTGACCAATCAGTGGCGAAGAAATAGTTTCATACTTTAATGCAATAAAAAAATATGCCAACGTATGCTACTTTATTCAAATCTAACTATATATGTATAGCCTACTTTTTGTATATACTAATATCGGTTCTAGTTATATTAATTAAAGTTTTAATTTTACAATTATTTACTATTTCTTTTTAACATCCGCATTCCAAAAATAGCTTCTTCTCACCTTGAATACATCTGTCGATTCATTCCCGTCTTTTACCAGCTTTTCACTATATTTTAGTATACATGAGAAACAAGATACTTCTTGCCTATACTTTATGTATCAGCTGTATCATACACATATATGTTATATAAATATGTTTTACATAAAATAAGTATAATTGCTAGTCTCTTTTATAAGTAAATTATCCGAAAGAATAAGGTCACTAAACAAAAAAAAAATTGTTAAATATTTAAAGCTACCTTATTTATCTATAAGTGAATTATTCTTTTAAAAACAAATGTTCATTGTGAAGAAAGTATAAACAGCCTCACGTTTTTTCATTACATAATATTGTAACCATTTCTTATTTACATGAGTGTATTCTGTATAAAAAGCTTTGAGAAACTGTTTGTATTCATTCTAGTGTTGGGAACGTTTGTAAAAGGTTTATCCAAACATGTCTTCTTTCGCCTTCTTGCTGGTTTGCGTACACGTTTGCTTAATCCAGGTAAGACTATTATTACAATATGAATTTTATTTGATAAGTATTTATTATTTATATAAGAATCAAATTAAATAAAAATTTTATAATAATAATTTAGTAAGTTCATGTACGTAAAAATTTATCATAACTATGTTCTTGCCTTTCAGAATGTGTTCAGCCAATGTATCAGAGGCGGCCTTGGTCTCGGTTTAGCTCCAGAATTCGCTGGGGAATACGGTCTTGGATTCGCTCCAGGTTTCGCTGGTGAATATGGTCTTGGCTACGGACCCGGTCTAGCCACTGAGTTCGGTTACGGAGCTGGACTTGGTCTCGGATACGGTCTCGGTCCCGCTGCCGTTGCCGGTCCGGCTTACGGCGGTGTTGGTATTGGTGATGTAGCTGTCGCTGGTGAGATGGGTGTCGCTGGTACCACTGCCGTCGCTGGACAAGTGCCAATTATTGGTGCTGTCAGATTCGGTGGTGACGTACCAGCTGGTGGTGTCGTCTCGATTGCCGGAAGATGCGCCGGCGGATGCGGTTGCAACGACGCTTATTGGTACTAAAACATACCATTGTCAATTTATCGTCTGACTTAATAAATATTATCTAAAGTATAAGCTCATAGAAAATTTAAGTGTTTACATTACGCTAAATGTAATCTACAAAACTTTACTGTACTTTAGAAGAGTTTGTTATAATTTTTGTTTATTATAACGTACTTTGTATTTGATTAGTATGAAAAGAAATAAGTTTAAAATTATTACTTCATAATAAATTTCTTCATTTAAATTTAAAAAAATATATAGATTCTCTTTGCTATTTGAATGATGTCACAACAAAATGTCAAAACGTGACTAACATGTTAAACACGGACGCACAAACGTATGGACGAGTGGCCCCATTGGAGTCTTTTCTTCTAAAAAATCTCTTAAACAACTATATGGCGAAATTAGTGGCGTAAATATCTTTTTCTGTTTCGAATAATTAATAAGCGAAAAACGATGGTAAAGTTAATAAATAATATTTTCATAATTGATTATTTTGATTATCCCCGTAACAATTAGGTGCTAATTGTGATGTTTACTGCACCGAATTGCGAAAAAAAAAACAAACTTTTATTACAATAGCAAATAAACTTTAAAGAAATGCGAGTAAAGAGACGAGTAAGTTCATCTGATGGTAAATGATACATTTGCCAATAACAATGCTACACTGGCTGGCCTTGAGCCATAATTCTCTTCACCCTAGTAATTTCACTAGCTATAACTCTCTTTAAACCGTAACACAGTAATGTTTGACCATTACAGTTTGGTGACAAAAAATGGAAGCTGCGATTTATCCATTAGCTTTCACCTATTATCAAAGAGCCTGTATGTTACATCTGTAACATGTACAGAAGATGAAAATAAAAAAGTAACAATTTACGCTGACTAGTTATGTTTATAATTAACTTATCCCTCTTCAATAATTATGAAAATTAGTAACCAAAGTTTTTTTTCATAGACACTTTATAATTAAAATAATATTGTACTACTACTAATTTCTTTATTTCCAAATGACTGATGAGAATTAAATACCAACCAAAAACACGACCTATATATAGCTCCAAGCTAGCCCTAAGCAGCACCGGTGATGATCTGATCACGCCAATAGCACCATCTCCGCAACCAAAAAAAAATAAAAAAAAAATAAAATTTTAATAACATAGCTTCTATAAAAATTTACAATGTATTTTGGTGACTATCCTATTAAGTAAAAAGAATACTTGTATTAGGTAGTCACCGCTCGCCCATACAGACATAATAGAACAATATTGTTATTTATAAAAAGAAACATTTTTTAGAAACATATTAAATAACAAAAATTAAAAAAATAATAATAAATGAAAATAATTACTTACAAAAGTAATTGCTTCAATAAGATACAACATTATACACAACCATAAGATGCAACACCAGCACCAGCAGTAGGAAGGACACCAAGACCCATGGTTCCCATGAAAGACAGGTCCCTACCAACAGCTAAGATACTCCCGAGTTCGTTCTCTAATAAAGCAGTTACATTGACTGATGAGATGGAGCACTATAGATGGGAAAACCGCAATTGGATATTGGGATGGCGACTAACCCACAACCATGATCCCATGGAGCGGCAACACCTTAACGAGCAGCAGCCATCAATAGAGCAACAGTTATTATGTTTATGTAATCATTATTAGTTGTGAAAGATTTAGCCTAAAAGGGAACAGTTTTAGTGCACATGTTTGATTTATTTATTTAAGTTTAGTAAATATTAAGGCTGTGATGTTTTAGTCTGTGAAGTAGTCGAAATCGATATACGTCTCGAAGAGGCGCTTTCGGTCCTTATTGAGCTAGAGCCGGTGAACGATCCGCCAACCCGCACTTGGCCAGCGTGATAAATAAGTCCTAGCAGTGGGAATTGGGCTGTTTATTATTCTAACGAAATGTCGAATGATTTCTTTTGAGCACACACATTACGTGCTTACTAAATATTTTTCAATGTACTAATGAAATGTGTTTTCAATAAAAAAATTTAAACAGAATCATTTGTAAATCGTAAAAATGTAATACGATACGTGTTTTATCATATACTGTTTTCATGACACACTTATGAAAGTATTTTTTGTTAATTCATTTATATCGTACATACATAAAATTACATTTATGATGTTCACCCTATTTCTTTATTACGGACAACAATGTTTTTCTATAACATAGTTTTAATTAAGAAAAGCATTATTCTTGACTTCATAAATTGTTGATTGTTTCCCACTTTATTTTGATTTAAGCATTTTCGCGATCAGTAACAGAACTTATTTCATATCAACTAGACTTTACTTCAAGAAATCGAAAATTTTTTAGTTTTTCGCCATTGGCACTTTCACTTTTTGTTTATTATTTGTGACCTTATTTTAAAAGTGGTCAGATTTTCAGTTTTTTCTTATACAAAGACCAAAAAAGGCTTCTAAATAGATAAAATACGTTAGGAATTTATCGCTCAACTTTAACAAACTATTTAGTTAACAACAGTTTACTTTATAGTACGTGAAAAAATTTTAAGAGGTAGTAATGCCGTTGTTGTTTTGTTGTGTACAAAGCCGTCATTACAAATACGAGAAAGAAACGTTATTAATCTATTACAGAAATGGAAGTAATCAACCATACTTAGTTGTAACCATCATAAATAATCAGGTGAAAATAAAACCCACACACCCGAGGACTCGAATATTATGTGACAAGAATCAACCCTCATACATAAAGAGGTCAGACAAGAAAAATAAATAGTGATTGTTCAAAAGTTACCATATCATTACCATTCTATATTTTTGTCGAATATAATTTATTTACTATCTGATACATTAATTGAAAAAATCTTCAAAGAACTAGGGTGATTTTAAAGGAGAAGGACAATTTCTAGCATTTGACGAACACCTGCATGTAATAATGTTGATACAGACGCAAAATCAAAACTAAGGAATAAGTTCTCATTTTTGTATTTGGTAATAAATGTTGTTCCATTTTGTTTAACATTTTCTTAGTAGACACCGCATCCGCAGCCTCCGAAGCCACGTGCTCCAATAGCGGGACCGTAGCCGATACCGGCTCCGTAACCGATACCAGCACCGAGACCGGGTCCGTATCCCAAACCGGCGGCACCGGGGTAGCCCCAAGCGGCACCAGCGATGTCTTCGCTGATCATGCCGACGGCACCGTCACCGCAGCCGTAGGAGACGACACCAGCACCAGCAGTAGGAAGAACACCTTCAAGACCCACGGTTCCCAGGAAAGGCAGCTCACCACCGACAGCCAAGATACCTCCGATTTCGTTTTCTGAGAGAACGGAAACACCGACGGGTGGGATAGGAGAAGCGCTTGATGTGGGGAAACCGCCACCGGAAGTCGAGACGGCGCCGAGTCCGTAACCGGCTCCAGCCCATGGACCAGCAGCACCGCAACCAGCACCAGCCATCAACGGAGCGTCATAAGCTAGTCCGGCGCCCCATCCGTTGCAGAGAGCAGAGATGGACTGGACAAAATAATCATTTCATGTACAGTTTAAAATGTTAAGATATTGGAAATAATTATCACTATTGATATATTTTATATGAAAAGGTTTGAATGTTACCTGAACCAGGAACGCTTGAGCGCAGAAAAGAATGATGGCTTTAGCGGACATGTTGGTTTTGATTGTTGGAATCAAATGTACACACAATTAAAATTACCAGCTTTTTATATTAAGTTTAGTGACGTGAGTTAGGCAATCAAAAACATATGAGTACATATACGTGACACAAAAAAGATTAAAATATTTTGATTGCATGTGACCTTATTCTGAAATGCATGTTGTTGCATCTGATGTGTAAGTTACCTTTTAAGATTATGTACTCAAAGTTTTACGAATTGTACAACGAAAATATTTTTTTCTAAACATGTCGTAAAGATTCTTTGAGAAAAGGTTAGTATGAGTGATACAAACTTTTATTATTAACTCCATTGTGCTATCACTTTAGGACTTAAAGTATTATTTTCAGATAGGTACAAACATTTTAGAAATAAAATGTTACTATTATTTCTCCTTGATTGTAATTTATAAATATTTTAAATATTTAATATTATTAGTTGCATTTAATAAGAAAATTATAAAATTGTATCATTCTATTGTTAGATAGCTTAAACGTGTGACACAAATAAATCAGTTTTTTTTTGTTGCGCCACGTCCAAGCATTTATGATAGTGTGTAGTATATAAAACACTGCCCTAGTGTTCGTAAATCATTCTGAACTTCACTCGGACAGAAACAATCATAGCAATGTCTCCCTTCGCCTTCTTCTTGCTCTGTGCTCAAGCTTGCTTGATTCAGGTGAGGCTTATCTACTTGTTTAATTTTTTCAGAAGAATGTGTTGAATTTTTTACATTTAGATAGACAAAATGAAATGTTTAATAAACATTTAACAATTGAAATTAAACATTGTTTATTAAACATTTCATAATATAGTTTTGTCGTTTCAGAATGTGTACAGCCAATGTATCAGAGGCGGCCTTGGTCTCGGTTTAGCTCCAGAATTCGCTGGGGAATACGGATTTGGAATGGCTCCAGGATTCGCTGGTGAATATGGTCTCGGATACGGACCCGGTCTGGCCACTGAGTTCGGTTACGGAGCTGGACTCGGTCTCGGATACGGTCTCGGCCCCGCTGCCGTTGCCGGTCCGGCCTACGGAGGTGTCGGTGTTGGTGATGTAGCTGTCGCTGGAGAGATGGGCGTTGCTGGTACCACCGCTGTCGCAGGTCAAGTGCCGATTCTTGGTGCTGTCAGATTCGGTGGTGACGTGCCCGCTGGTGGTGTTGTCTCCATTGCCGGAAGCTGCGCTGGTGGATGCGGCTGCGGACGCAACGCTTACTTGTATTGAAATTAAACAACGTTTTCTTTATCTTGTCTTGAATAAAACAATAACAGAATCTGTAATATTTATTATATAATACACTTGTCCTTGAGAACATTGATAAAATGCCATTATAATGCGACATGTAGATTATAGGTTCCAACAAAACATGGTAACAACATTTTATTGTGGTACATCGAGAAAAAGATGGCTACAAATTAAAATAATAATATTCGTCAGGGTTATAACTTTGTTACTAAAGGGTTTAATACCAATCTGTTCCATAAAAGATATCTAGGTTTGCCGTCAATTTGATTTTCAAATATGGATCAAAGTGTAAAGATACATCACCATGTCATATACAGCCGAAAGTCCCGAGAAAATATTATTCATCATTTTCACTATCTGTGACTATAGTTATAAGAAAAAAATATTTAAGTTGCGTTAACAATAAATAAAAATAACCTGATGAGTTAACTTGTACGGGTTTGGTCCTGGTACAGCTCCACTACTACACTTCTGTCTTATATATTTAGTGACATTTCACTAATGTTAACAGATGTGATAGAAAAGAATCTCATTGATGGTGCCTGTTACATTTTTGAATGCTTTTAACGAAGTGGATCATAATGTAGTTCTTGCTATCACTTTTCTCTTTGACTCGAACTCACTGTCGTGGAATGGTTCTATTCCTATCTCCACGGATGTGGGCAGTCTGTTCTTCACGAATTAACACCGCGGGTTGAACTGATCTCAGCTTGGTGATCTATAAAGTCCTTCTTTTTTACCTTTTCTAGTATTTCAAAAGCCCATCATCATTGTCTTACCCATTTTCTAAATTATTTGGGATCGGAGCAGTACCTCTGTTTTATCGATTTATTCCTATCAGACGCTTAGTTATAATTTTCACTGTATATCATCTTCTATACAATCCATCATTCAGTATCATCACCAGTCATTAATTTCTTTGATCTTCCTCTCCAATTAAAAACATAATTTAACATTTTTCATTAACTATATACGTCCTTACTTAATTGTGTGTATCATATTTGACTGGCCGATTAGCTCAGTTAGTAGTGTACCTGCCAACTGAGTAAGAGATCAGGGTTCGATTCCCGCCACGAAGAATATTTGTTCTGAGTCTAGGTGTTTCTACGTATCATATGTTATATATTTACACAAAAAGATATTTAGTAATCTATCAGCTATCTATAATACAAAGGAGTAATACTTTGCTTATTTTGGGACTAGACAGTGTTGTGCGAATGTTCCAAACATATTTATGTATATTTATTATATTTATATTTAAGCAGTTAACTTAGAAACTGATGTTGTTAATCTTCAAGGAGCAATAGATAAATTAAATGATTAACTGGAGTCCATCTGTAAATGGTGAAACTGCTTTAGAGTTTCCGTTTACAGTAATATACGGCAGGCAATAATTGTAGGCAGCTAAATAATAGGTTATAATAATATCGAGGATTTGTTACATTCACAGTTGTATTAACTTCAACAGTAACTAAACTAATTGTTAAATAAAAGGCCAAACTCGTTAAAGACTCAATCCAATGCTTAACATTAGTGACATCTTATGCTACTGCCAGTGAAAGCAATTTCCGTTTCTAATGCACATTACTAATACTAATTTTGATAGATAATTTGTTACTTTATTTCACATGTATTTTAATTTTTATATTCATACAAAAAATCCTCGGCTAATCATGTTTTTAAAGATTTAGTGGTATTTAATCAAATAATTTCACTTTAATTTTAGGTATTAATCAAGACACTGCTAACGTTTATTTATATACATATATAAAACAATACATGTATTATACAAAATAATGTAAACTCTTACTGAGAAATTATAATAATTTTTTTTAAGTCAATTGTTTACTTTTAAAATAGGACATTAGTTAATTTTGAAGCTCAAAGTACCTATATTATTATTAAACTATTTAAGTAAAATCTGTCGTTGTAGTTAAATACTGACGGAGGAAATAAAAAGTGCAAATGCTTTATAATTTTTTTATTAATTAAAAGGTTCAGAAATATTAATTTTTTTCTTTTCAAATGCCACATCCGCAGCCTCCGAAGCCACGAGCTCCAATAGCGGGACCGTAGCCGATACCGGCACCGTAACCGATACCAGCACCGAGACCAGGTCCGTATCCCCAACCGGCGGCACCGGGGTAGCCCCAAGCGGCACCAGCGATGTCTTCGCTGATCATGCCAACGGCACCGTCACCGCAGCCGTAGGAGACGACACCAGCACCAGCAGTAGGAAGAACACCTTCAAGACCGACGGTTCCCAGGAAAGGCAGCTCACCACCGACAGCCAAGATTCCTCCGATTTCGTTTTCTGAGAGAACGGAAACACCGACTGGTGGGATAGGAGAAGCGCTTGATGTGGGGAAACCGCCACCGGAAGTCGAGACGGCACCCAGTCCGTAACCGGCTCCAGCCCAAGGACCGGCAGCACCGCAAGCAGTACCAGCCATCAACGGAGCGTCATAAGCTAATCCGGCACCCCATCCGTTGCAGAGAGCAGAGATGGACTGGACAAAATAATAATTTCATGTACAGTTTAAAATGTTGAGATATTGGATATAATTATTACTGTTGATATCATTTATATGAAAAGGTTTGAAATATTACCTGAACCAGGAACGCTTGAGCGCAGAAAAGAACGATTGCCTTGGCGGACATGTTGGTAATGATTATTCAAAATGAATGTAAACACAAATGAAAACGATTTCTTTTTATACTGTGTAGGATTATGTAAGTCAACCTCATGAAATATTACAATCATACATGAATAAAACTAAAACGTGACATACTGAAATGATTACAAACATACATATATATTTTTTACCCGAGCTGTTACATGGATTGTAATGTGTATAATATTCACCATCATCATCATCTCGCTCAATGATTTCTTCTGATTGTAGTTATGATATAAAACGCTGATTCGTACTATTAACTGACTAAAGTCTAATTTTTTTTTTGTTTTAAATCAAATATTCTCGTAATATTTATTCCAGATACAATATTTTATTATCTGCCGCACGTTTATTTTTCAAAAATTTATGTTATCGTAGAAATGTCATAGATGAGGGTCTACATTGCAAAAAGCTATACTAATGTAATAAGACGTAACAGTAAAGTTTGTCTTTCTTAATTTATTTATTTTAGAAAAGGATTTTTTTTGAAAATAGAGTAGTGTCTTACAAAATCAAAACGTGTTACTTAAATGGGTAATTATTTTTTCTGTTGCGCCACTGTTAAATATTTGATAATGATTAGTATATAAAACACTGCCCTAGGTATTTGTAAATCATTCTGAACTTTACTCGGACAGAAACAATCATAGACATGTCTCCTTTCGCCTTCTTCTTACTCTGTGCTCAAGCTTGCTTGATCCAGGTGAGTTTTATTTCTCATTCTTAAATCTGAATGAATGTATGTTGATAATCTACTTTAGTTATGTTTCATTTATTTATTATAATTAGACATGCTTAACGATAAATTATGTAATTTTTCTTTCAGAATGTGTACAGCCAGTGTGCCAGAGCCGGCCTCGGTCTTGGTTTAGCTCCTGGATTCGCTGGTGAATACGGACTTGGATTGGCTCCAGGATT
>DWHU01002038.1:0-10805 GCA_018247975.1 Parides photinus
CAGCCAGTCAAAAGGACGTTATTTATGATTACTACACAATTATCCTCATTATTCGATTTCAAATCTAGACCCTAATAAAATCTTAGCGTTATTATAAATAGTATAAGAATATTATATTACATTACAATAAAAATTAAGTTTAAACAGTTATTTGCTCGATATTAAATAAGCTATCGCATTGTTTAAGACAGGGGTGATTTTTTAAGAATTTTCTGATATAATAAATTCAATTTACGTTCGCCCACGTGACAAATAATAACATAATCTATTATTAAGCGATAATGTTTAAAATGTTTAGATATTATTTTAGTAAACCTATAATTAACTTTTCTATATTTTAGTAAACCTATAATAAACTTTTATTCAACAAAAGAAGTATTCAATATGAAATTGCGCTTATCAACTAGTGGTGATGTTGAGAACACTTAATAATTTTTTTTATCGCTCATTAATTATTATTAAGGATCGTTGTGATTATAATTAAAACATATATTTTGTTTATAACATTATCAAATTAGGGCAGGCATAGATTAGAAAAAAAATATTTTTAGCTGCATAACACGTAGTTACTTCAGTAAAGAGTTTTTTATTGGCAGTGCAAGAATGTTTAAATTATTAGTTCAATACACATTTAGGCAATACCTCAATGAAAAAGGTTTGTGTAGGTGAGATGCGGAAAACAGAGAAGCTCGATTAGGTCTTGGTCCTGGAGATACAGGCCGAAGCGCTGGAGAAGTACTGGAAACTTGAATATTCTTACGAAGAACCTTCCAGTAGCGTCTGCAATGTATGTTGAATTGGACACTTGTACTATAATCAGTCACTAACCTAATACTTTACTTCAATAGGAGAGAAGAATGGAATTTCATCGGTTTTTATAAAGTTATGTAATCGTTGTTTTTTTAATTCAACAAAACCACAAGAGAAGTAAATAAATATATGCATACAAGAAGTTAGATCTTTTTACCACTGCAATTTCTATTTACAGAGTCTCTTCAAACAACTACACAGTATCGTTTCCACACTATTTTTCATTTCGCGTCAGAAATAGAGTTTGCTATAATGTCTACTTAAATGCTGTTCCAAGTTATAACTCTCATTACTCTTTGCTATTCTTCTATTACCTGTAGATGTACATTGCAGCAGTTAACATTGCTAGAAGTAACGACAAAAGTACGCAGAGAGCCACCAGAAGAGACCGATAGTGATAAGGAGAGACGCATATTCCCGCTTCCGCTACAACTGGAGACGAATCTGACGGTCCATTTTCTTCTAATAGTTCATTTCGATTGTCAAAGACCTTTAAAGTAAACAAAAGTGTTTTAAAAAATTTTAAGTATAATTACGAAACAAAAAATGTAAATCTTGTTTTAAAATATAAAAAATAGCATACTTTTTGCATGAAAAATAACTAGACAAGTTTTTAGGCGTTATTATTTCACAAATATTTAAATTTTGTCTTAGTGTAGACGAAATAATTAAAGGTCATATCCCTTATTCATTTAATTTTTTTCACTATCATCATTCAGTTAAGTCAACAAAGCAGTACCTGTTAAAAAAATTGTAAGGTTAGACTCACCTCAATCATTTTTCTTACATGACTTGGCGTTTCCACTTCATCCTTAAGATATTTGTCGACGGCGGCTTCTTCATATGAAATTTTATAAACTGTCCCCGCGTTGTCTTCGGTTTTATCCTTTTTATCATCAGCAATGTTATTAACTGTTACGGTTTTATTGTTTTCTGGTTCGGCTGTAGCGTTGGTCTCTCGTCGCCGACGTCCGAAAGATGGTTCCGACCGCCCAGTATGACTTGGACAATAAGCCTGTAAATAATATATATAGGTGACGCGATTAATCATCACGTATGAAATATTTTGAAGATTTTACTCGTGTGAAATTGTTCAATATTTTTAACACACGACAAAAGTAATACAGACAAAAATAATATAATGTTGAAAAAGTTGAGTTTTTGTTACAACATTTTTATTAAGTTTCTTTTCTCAAATCAATCTCTCAATTCAAATTAGATACAGTTTTACTTAAGAAATTATCACCAAGAAATAAATAATATTATTTTATAATTTATTTAAATTGGCTGTATGTATCTCTGGGCTAAGTTCATCGTGATAACCTTGGGGGATCTTAACAGTATAAACTTACGATTGACGTAGTTTAGTTATCATAAAAATAACTTATTTGTCTACAATCAAATAGACTTTTACATTTTTTTATGAGTTTATGTATTTACATATATTTGATTTGTATAAAAAATTGTTACATAGGATATTATGTACAAATAAACAATATTAAAACCTTTCCCAGTAATCTTGTTGTACCTACCGGTTGACAACCATCTCTACACGTTCTCACAGTCGCTTCAAAAACTAAAAAGTTGGACTCGGGAATTTTGAATGCATTAAATCTTGCTTCCAACGCATCACCATTACGCCCTTTGTCTAATTCTGGGAACACATCTGGATCAACTGGACAACTGGGGATAATATAATATATGAATACTAAAAAAATTTATAATCATTAGCATATTATGTTATAAGTTTCTTTACCATTAAACTTTTACGAAATAATGTATTTTAATTCACGTACCCAACTCTATCAATTAGTTGCACAGATCTTCCCGAATATGGATCCCGTGCGATAACATTAGTTGCAAATATATCAGTAGCATAATTGTATCCGTCTTGAGCTTCCAATCTAAATGTCAGGGGGTCTCCTACGGCTATGGTGGTTGTAGGTCGGCCTTGGTAAAGGATCATCAAACGTACTTTCGAGTTAAGTGAACTTTCTTCCGGAAGATATTCAATAGGAATTGGGCTGCCTGATCTGTTGATAGAGTCAACAATAACACTACGGTTAGGTTTAAAGACAAGTTTACGATAATTGTTATTCGACTCTGAATGAACACGTTAAGTATTCATTCAAGAATGAGCACGTAATTTTTAAAAATTTCAAGGGCGTTCATTCAGAGTTTTTCGTTAGTACCTGTTAGTGAGGCAACACAAAACAGCGAACACATGCGAATACTAACAACTAATTTATTGTAACAAGAACACACTCCATAACGACAAATTAATATCTGCAATCTCATAAACACGCATTCATATAAACAAACAAAGGCGAGCAAAAAACATCCGGAAAACGTTTAAAAACATAATATGTAGATTCTATTAGAGTAATTTAGTCAGAGTTTCCCACAGACGTTGGCAACACATTCTAATACTACAAAGTATAGTGTCACGCTACAACTTGGTTATCAGTTATTATCATACTTATATTTGTATCTATTGGAAAATTTATTTTAAGATAAATCTATTTTAGATTTCTTACTGTAAACAATTTCTGCACATTGTGATTTTTTTCATTTTAATTACAATATAATTGTATTTTATGTTTTCTAATAGATACAAGTATAACCATAAATAAAATCTCACCCGGCTCCGATGTAGTTTGATGTTACGATTGCTTCAGCCGGTCCTCGAAACAGGCACGTTAAATTAAATCTTTTATCACGAGATGTTTGTACGTTGTCGCTAAACTGAACCACTACTATATTGGTCATAGTATCACCGTACTGTAAAAATGTTGAAATATTTAATCCAGTTTCACAAAATATTGTTACGAAAACGGTTATAAATACCTACTCGTTGTGTGCCACATTCAGGATATCCATGCGCTCCAGTTATACGCAGAACATTCGAGACGCCACCGTTGCCACGGAAGAAGCAACGGTCGTAAAACCCGTATGTATACATTCGTCCGTAAAATCCTTCAGGAAGTCGTAGAGTGAACTCCATCCCGTCTTCATTACATACTTGTGAAACTGTCAATCATTTAATATTAAGTATTGATATTTCTTCACAACGAAAAGGAAAAGCTTACTTTGTATTGTTGCTAAGATCTTGTCATTTACCTACTAGATTCTACTTACCGTCAAGACAATCATCAGCAATTCGTCCCAATGCTCTTTCATAATAATCGTAATCATTGGCTGTATTATCGAAATGTGCTGGATTTGCTGCATCTAATTCTCGAGTATCACGGTCGCTAAGTTCACAATTGTCACGTGATTCAGCACCATAAGCACCCTCCCTAAAAATTAACGGGGCTCGATTTACATCTCGGACATGTTAAGTAAATTAAGCATTTTTTTTTATTTATTACATTCTTACCTGTAATTGAATGATCTACAAATGAAGTCTCTCGCTTCGATGCACTCTCTCTGACAGTGAGCTAATGATTGAGCTGTGGTAAAACGACGGACATAACGTCTTTGCATACGCTGACGACCAACTTGTCTAAAACTATCATCTTCGCAGCGAGATCCTTGCCACGGTCGGTTGCCGAGTGGAGGTCTACCGATGGGGCCTCCAATGCCACCACCTATAGCTCCTACCCCTGCGCCTCCGATTACTGGACCACCAATTGGACCTCCAAGCGGACCAGCAATTGGTCCACCAATAGGTCCTCCGACCGGACCTATGGGCCCATCTGTCTCGTAACCACCATACCCTCCTCCGCCTTAATAATACAATATTAATTTATTTCTTAATGACAGGAAGAATTTTGTTGATACTATTATTTATCATAAATTACCTAAGGGTCTATCAAGTCCTGGTGGAGGATAGCTTCCCCGGTATCCACCTGGGCGGTCTATAGGTCTTCTTATACCGAATGTGGGTCTTGGCTCAACAGGATACCTATAATTGCGGAATTATATTAAAATTATTTTGATAGCAAACCTGAAAAATTTATTTTAGGCTTTTAAATAGTTTTACCTATCCGGTGCTGGGCGAACACCCCTATCTGGGTAACGGTCGCCACCAGAGGAATCGGATCCGTAGTAGCCGCCACGTCCGAAACCTTGACAAATAATGTATCAACACAAATTAGGATATACATACATACTTACGTTTACATTTTCATTTATGCTAAGGTAAATAAATTCTTACCCGGAAATGAGGAACCGGTCGGCGGATATTTGTTATATAAATCTGGGTACCGATCACCTCCTAGAGGAGCTGGGTCTCGATTCACACCAACTGGATATCTACTAAAAGGATATCGTCCCCAGTCGTTACCGCCGGAGAATCGGTCCTGATCGTATCGGTCAGGATAACGGTTTGAGAACCACGGAGAACGGTTAGGGTATCTTCCACTTCCACGAACCGGATATCTGTCTGATGGATATCGGTCGTCGGGAGTTCTATCAGGATAAACGTCGATAGGATATCTGCTTATGGGATACCGTTCTGCGCCGGGATATCTACCGACGTCATTCGATTGGTAATCATAGAATGGATACCGTCCACTGTCGATTGGGTATCGGTCTCCACCTGGAAATCTGTCCGGTACAGGATATCTCTCCGGTGCTGGATATCTATCAATAGCCGGTGGATATCTGTCTACGCCCGGAGGGTACCTATCGGACGGGAATGTGTCAGGGCCGACACCAGGTGGGTATCTGTCATCGGGATACCTATCCGCTGGTGGGTACCGATCTCCTGATGGATATCTATCGGGTCCCGCCGGGTACCGGTCGTCAGGCGGTGGATACCGGTCAGGTCTCCGATCGTACCGGTCATCGTCCGTTGAATATCGGTCGTCATCAGGATAGCGGTCAGCGCCAGGCGGATATCTGTCACGATCTCCACCACCGTTACCACCTTTAACAGTTAAACAAATTGATTTCTTTTAAGAAATAAAACGGAATACTAAATACAAATTATTTTGAACATGCACGACTACTACTTTCCAATATAAATTGCTGTATAATACACATTCCTCTAAAGAACCGCGTCACCAATGAAATTGAAATGAATTTATAATTTATACAGTAAATACAATCATGCAATAGTGTTCATATAAACGTAATCATGCACATATTTATTTCGCAAATCAATATAAAAGAATACTTAACAGTAATACATAATTTAAAATAAGTATATTCGTTTATGATACATTCACTACATCTTTGTTTCTTTTCTTTATTACTTCAACTATACTTATTACATATCATATATTCCCTTATTCGCCACTTTACAATGTACACCCTTTACAATCATGCATCAAACCTGTGTTGGACCCCGGTCTTCCCCACGAGGATTGAGAGCCTGTTCCCGCTCCCCCAGCTTCGTTTTCACCACTTACTAGCTGATCTAAATTCCCAAAATATTGTTTTACTCTTATTGACCTTTCATAAATGTGTATTTATATAACTTTCATTATTTTTCCAAAAATGCGTTAGAATTAATTAAAAACATATTTAAAATTTAATTTCTAGTTAATGAGACTTCAAACAACATCAACAAGTACTAAATATCGCATGAACAAAATTTACTTATTCAAACTTAAATATTTTTTATAAATTGAAGATTATTTACGCTTATCTCTTTAGGTTATGCTGAGATAATTTAGTTTAATGTTTATGAAAAAAATGCAGCAATTCTACATTAGAAGGTCATTACATTATTACATTTCTTTGTTTTATGATTAATTATTATTTTATTTTCATCATTTATATCACTAATAGACAGTGTGTACGTCTAGTTTACGGCCTTAATATTTTTAGTTTCGTTACTTGATAGAAAAAAACCGCTATGAAACCTATCAAGATGATAAAGTCGCGTACCAACAGTTTTTTTATTACATCAACTTGCTAATCTGCAGAAATAAATTATATAAAAATACAGCAAAGATGTTTTATGCAATAAACCGAGAAACTGATTGTTAAACTGTGTTTACTTACGCATAAGGTTTTCGTAGTAATCAAAATCTGGGTCATATAATAAACGCATTCCGTCTTTCTGGTTGTACCGGCTAAGCCGACATGTCCTCGCTCTGTCGCTGTAAACAGCGGACCTGAACAAAAACATTATAAAATAGAACTCTGATGTGTGTCACTTATCGTACAATGACCCTTAATCGAGCAAACATGTGTGTTTGTATTATTTTGTTTGTAGTATAAGTGTTAAATAAATTGTTATTAATAGTCTGTGTAACTACTACTAATAAAAGAATTGAGAAGTCAAGAGTAATTACAGCCATAAGTAGAATTAATTATTTAGATGCTTTCACTACATTTTCAATAACCGAGGCACTATCATCCTTTATATTTTCATCTTAAAATTCTTTAACCAGCACAAATTTTTGTGCTTCGTGTATAGTGCACATATAGCACTTTACAGTTAAAGTATGTATTTATGTATTGTAAATTAATGTTAGACTATTTTTTTATTTGTTTTGGTACAGTGATTATAAATAAAACATATTTTAAGTGTGGTTTAGGGTATAACTTGAAGACAAGTAATGCCCAGTATTACATAATATGACACGGACCTGAGAAATCAACAAATATAAAAAAACACTAAATTAAAGGAAAGTTATAGAAGAACAGGTAATCACTATTACAGATTTTAACGATATTACTTTGCTTGTAATAATAACATTGAAACTTTGTTTTAAAATCATTCAAAGAGTTATCGAATAGATCAATGTGAAAGAAATGTTTATTGTAATTATTAAGACATCGGGTGAAGAAGTTATTACATGTACAGTTTAAGTCAGGATCGGACGAGAAGCCGGATTTTGGAGACAAAGTTTATTTTAGACAATAAAATTAGTGAATCTATTTTATTATTTAGTAAATTGTACAGTGCGATTGTAATATTTGTACTTAAATAGGTACTTATACTAAAGATGAAATTTTACCTGCATTGAAAACTTGTTTGCCTCAGACATTCGTCCAAGCATTCACTGAGGGAGCGACCTGTGATTTCCGAGTGGAACTCCCCGGTGATCCTGCTGTTCCTGTACCTCTGGAATGCGGTGTCAGGCCTCCTTCCAGGGGAAAACAGGTGCGAAGTGACGCTGTTGTCCGGGTACTCCGTGCCACGAGCTGTCACCCGATGAGAGACTAAGCGTAATTGCGAGAGAAAACCTTATTGTGGTTTCGTTTTACTTTCGGATTGTCTTTTTGGTTCATAATTCTATTCACTCATGTATTGGATATCATTGGAGTTAGAAGCTCTTAAATGTTTTATCACATTAAAATCTAATAAAAAGCGTGAAGTATATGTTATCATAAAGTACTTACGGTTGTCTAAGCATACAAGATCGTAGAAGTGGTGCGTTGGTGAAGCGCTCACAGTGACGTCATCTTTTTGGGAAACTGAATCCTCTTCGGATAGCACACATTGACGAGTCATTGCATCATGTTCGATGGAACGACAGAAATACCTGCATAAAAAAAACAGTAATGAATACTTTACTTACATCCATATTCATAATATTTGCATGTTTCTTTTAAGCATATCTTATTGAAGTCGTATAAAAACACAATTCCTTACTTTTCTGCACGCACGCACATTGACTGGCATTCGTCTAAAGTCATATTTGAGAAGACGTCAGCTTCGAAAGGCCCTCCGAGACGTTTGTTCTCTTCTTTTATAAACACAGCCAAACCATCACAACGTCTTTCCGCTTAAAAAAAATTATTTTCTGCTTTGTAAAAAGCCTATAAAATAGATAATAAATAAAATTTCGCATGTCCAACTTTAATATTGTTTCAATTACCGTTAAGACAAGTGTTTTCGAGGTAATCGGCATTATGATCGTCTTCTAGTAACTCAGGGTGAGTTCTTCTAGTGAATCTACTGAGGGAACAGGTCCGTAATGCAGAATCGTAAGTTGCGGAGCGACAAACGAAGCTGAATTCTCCCAAACATTTGTCCTCACATTCTGTACGGTTAGCAACCATAATCTCTTTCAGATCCGAAGGTGGAAGCTTCAAACGTTTCCTGGAGTGCCGCTCGAAGACGTATCGACGAGAAGGGCACTCACGCTCTGGACGGTTTGCTGCAACGATTAATTAGTAAACAGTAATTTTATAATATCATTAACCTCGACTTTTGCTTTGTGTAATTTGTAAACACTTACAAGTGAGACAGATTTCATTGAAATGCACGCTGTTGGGAACAATCATTAAGGTGCCTATACCCTCAGGCGCAGCTTGCTCCCTTGTAAGATAGCACGTAGACTCCTCGTATTCTGGTTCAGGACTGAATGCCGCTATCCGTGCCCCAGGTTGGAAGTCAATGGAATTGCAAGTACGGACTAGACTATTCCCTGAACGATCGCGAAGGCAAAGATCTTGACATTTCTCTAACACACGAAAAGGTGGCGCAGTTTCTCGTACCTATAAAAAATATAAACCTTTTCTTTATTTTAAATTTATTAAAACCAGACATATAAAAAAATTAAACCAATGTTTAAAAAAATAGGAACGGTTGATTTAATACCGTCTTACAGATTATCGTCATAGCTCAGTAACAATTACGTAAAGTATTCTTTTAATTCATATTAATTGCGGTTAGAATGTGTTTATTTACATTATAACTTATCACAGCCATAACTGAGAAAATGATAAGCACGCCAGTGAAACAATTATAAACAGACTCTTATTATTTTCAATGTAACATTTATTTAATGATAACATTAGATAAACGTACCACATCGTCGTCGAATCCATGCAGCTGTTGGTTAGGTAATCGTTCGTACATCACCCTACCCATTCCCTGGTTACACGTCGTTTGTGCTAGAACAAAAAGAAGCAGATTTTAGAAGATTACCATGTGTTGTACATACCGTACACATCTCATCACAATGTTTTTAAGCTTCATGTCATTTGGGTTTTTATAAAATGAAGTGGTCCGAACCTTTTTAATAAATTCCGAACATGAAACAAGATACATTAGACGGTGGATGATCTAATAACATCCATCATTTTTAACGTATTCAATTTCCAGTCATTTAATATTAATTAATGTTTTCTATTCGACAATAAAGACTGTCACATGTTACAAGTAACAAATAGGTCGCTACTTTGATTTATTTTAACAAATCACAATAGATTTTATTCCGAAGCATGTTCATATCTGTAAATTGATTGTGTCACGTAGTGAATGTCCATCGATTGAGATGACGATGATTTTTTCTATTAATATAGTGCACTATAACCTATGCGTGTTGGAAGAATTAAAGTAAGCAGAGAGTATAAGGAATGTTATTATTCATTACACTGCGACTAAATTAAAATAATGTGCAATATCTATTATTCGTCTCTGATCTCGATAAAGACAGACAAAGAGAAAGTATGCATCTACGGTGAAAGCAATATTCGACTGGTCGCATACAACTTTCTTAAGAGCACTAGTTATTTTAAAATGTGCACACGATATTAAAAACACTAATAAACATTTTAATTTGCATTTTTAAGTAAAATTGTGTACATGTTCGTATTTGTAATATGTGGTCCAGGAAACAATTTTAATAGTTCTGCAGTAGTCCATTGGTTTTAATCCGTTAAGGGTGATTATGGCGCTATCTTCATTAGCAGATAGATAATAATATTATTAATAATCAAGCCTATCTGTAATCATGTGTTTTTCAATTACCAAACTTGCTACAGTCATTGCAACATTTTAAAAATCACTTTATTTTTATTAATAATAAGTTAATTAATAACATTTACTACATAATTTTAAAGAAAAAAACTGTAATGAAACCTACTTAGCGAAGTATTTGTTTTAAAGTATTTTATAGAAGAAAGAGATTGGAAATATAACATCGACACCTGTGTTAAAAAGAAGTAAAACACTGGGCATATTTTTAATAGCATAAGGTTAACTATAACCTTCACAAAGGTCTATGTATAATTATAAACAGTGATCACATAAATGCAATTATTTAACATTTCTGCATGATGATGATAATGAATGAAATAAGCGG
>DWHU01002039.1:0-10801 GCA_018247975.1 Parides photinus
CTATCTATATATGTAAAAATTTATGTTTGTTTGTATGTCATCGATGAACTCAAAAAATACTGAACCGGTTATTATGAAAATTGGTATATATATGTGTTTTTCCACGGGGAAGGTTTGTATAATATGCTCATTAATGCCACTTGCCACTAGATGGCGCTGCAGAGTACTAACTTTTGTCCCGTTCAACCGATTATCATCAAAATCAGTACGAACATGTATTTTTACACAGAGGAAACGAATATGACATGTTGAATATTTGTGTACTGATTTTTCTTTAAAATTATTATTCTGAAATTTATTTTAGTTGTTGGCGTAGCAATACGCGCCGGGTACAGCTAGTTTTGGATAAAAGAGTTTTCGATTTTTGATTGGAAAGACGCTACTTATATAAATAATACGGTAAATATCTGCAGTTAAAAATAGTGAATCATTTGATTTCATTGCGCAGACGAACAATTATGGAACCTATGTACATATCTGCTACTATATTTATTCAGTTAGATATCAATTCAAAAATGTATTAAGTGAAGCAATTGTGTGTTAGTCAATGGGATATTTTGTGTTGGTGTGAGATGGGCGTCAGGTCCCTTTGTGTATATGTCGAGGAAGCGGAGTGTCGCGCGGTGACGGATTACCGCAGTTTATCCGCTTAGTGATATTCCTGCCTTTTACGTACCGCCTTTGATTGATGCCGACCTGGATCCATGAATCATGTACTCTACAGGGTACCAACAAATATACGCTTAAACAAATAATATACTTAAAATATGTAATATTTTTTAAAAAATTATACATCTAAACAACTAGTCGTGATGAGCTGCAAGTGGAATTATGTTAACTGAACTATTACTTATATCTTAATTTTGTCACTCATTATTTATCATTACATATGTTTTTTACATAAGAAAATATATTATATGTTACTGGCATTATGATTTTTAACAAATATGTGTAAAGAATATAAAGCTTAACCGTTAATTGACTGACATAGCATTGTTAAGCAAACTATTAAAGTAAAATAGTTCATATAACTAATTGAGGATAAATGTAAATAAGTATAGTTTAGAAATGTAGAAAGGAAAAACAAAATAATTACATTTTGTTTTTACAATGATGATGAATGGTGTAGAATCCAAAATGACTCAAAATGATGTGAATTGAATCAAATGAGATAAATTCAACTTACTTAAGTTTAGGATTATTGCAAAGCTACTCCTTCACACTTTTTCTGATAATCTAACTTTATATTATATAACAATCTATTGTCATAAGATACCCTGCTTTAGGGATAAATCAGGGATATGTGAATTTTCTGTTCACTACTCTCGGTGATCTTTAATGTGTTAGGAGGGGCACCAAGATCTCCTAACCATAACGGAAATTGAAAATAGTATCTTGTTATGAAATTTATGAATGTTTATATGTAGGTAGATGGGTAAGAACTAATTGTAAATACAATTAGTTTGAAAAAGATTATTTGTAATGGAGTCACGTGAGAGTGTAGCGTGGATTAGAGGTGTACTGGAATGACCCTGGCGATTAGAAACAGAAGCCGGGGCTCTCTCAGCAGCATCGGAACGCAAAGCCGTCAGTAATTGCGGCTTTGGCGCTATCCCGGCAATCTCTCACTTAGCCCCCGGGATGTTTGTCAGTGATGCTCTCTACGTACTAATAATACTTTTTCACAACACAACACGAGATAAACAGAAACTGAAAGATACTGAAGGAAAACAAAGTTGTATTTTCATGGGTTTTGGTCAAAAGGCAATCTTCTTGTTCCAAGTACATTGCGTAAGAGAGCGAAAATGATTATACAAATTACATTGACACATTAAAATGTTGCTATTACAAAATTATGTTTTCCTACAACAACAATGTTTCCATTAAAAAATTGTACCTTTCTAACCGATCCATAAATATTATAGACAGATACAAAATCAATCCCAAGCAAAGTTCAATTTTTTTTTAATTTTTATAGACAAATGTTTAAAAACTTTTTATATGTCTAATAGAATTAATGAATTCAAATTTGGTAAAAAATTTGCTACATTTTTGGTTCGTCTGCTCATAACAATATAGCGTTAGTTTGAATAATATACACTACACTAATCATCGATTGCAAAATAATATGTTCTTAATCTAATGTTCTTGTTAACTTTTGGCTTGCTAAATTATAAAACAGTTTACTTACTTAATAGCAGAAATGGGTGCTGTTAATATCTACCCAAACAGCCTGTGTCAAAAGAGACTACTACTTGAGAAGAATAGGAGATAAGTTGTATATCTATTATTACACAGGTTACAGATACAGGTAACATTATTGTTACTACTTTTTGTTTGTTCTCTCTGTTCTAACCTACACTTGATTGGTATTTAGGCTTACTTATTTATATATTTACCGTAGGTCTGCCAAAAACTGATAACACTTCAAAGAGCCATGAGGAGGAGCATACTGGTCTATATAAAGAGGGATAGAAAAAGAGCTATGGACTAAGACATAACGAAAATAGAACATGTTGGGATCAAAACAAAAAAGCTTAAGTGGCTATGGATAGGGCACATGCTCAGAGAAACTAAAAATAAATGGACAAAGGACATAGCATAGAGGACTCCTAGATTTCAGACAAAGCTAAAAAGAGGAATGCAAAGAAAGCGATGGTCTGATGAAATAAAGAAAATAGCAGGCCGATTGTAGCAGCGAACTGCTGTATCATGGGAAGAGTGGAAAAAGCTGGAATAGGCCTCAGTGTCACAAAGTCTCGCTGACAACTAAAACTAATCAATATCATACACATATATATTTATCGCGAATCAGTTTATTGGAGTGTGTTAATGGTCACTCAACGAAACGTCTTTTTTTATGGTCAAAGGAACAATGTGAAAACGATAATTGATAAATAATTAACTGTGTTAGCGGAGAGAACGCCGGCGTAGACGTTAGCGGTGCTGCCGCCCACCGACTTTAGACTATGGTAACCATCAAACACTTCGGCTGGATTTACCTGTAGTATATATTTGTAGCGTTACAATAACAAATTATTTACGTAACCAAATCCCAGATAATTTAACTTACTTTATAACAAATTATTATACACATTTTTAAAAGAGAATTTGAATTCTGTTATCAAAAATCTGTATTGGTTGACTATAGCAAATTTTATCGTTGTTTCAGTGATTTGTTAGTTAAAAACCTCAATGAGTCATTAAATAGTTATTGTATAGTTCAATATTGTACCTTAAATATACATAATCTTGACTTTACAGGTCATTTGGAAGGAATCCGGTAGACGTTGGTCACTCCGTTCGTTGCGCAAGTCATCCAGGCATCTCGGCAGCGATTACAAATTACAAACAAAAAGGCTGGAAGCCTTCCAATCTGACGTCGCATCGCGACCGATCATCGGTTGATCATGATTTACGAACACATCGCACGCTGATAGCTGATCTGGAGGCTAACAATTCCGATCACTGATAGCTCCGGGGAGTTCGGAGCGTAACTTTACGAGCTACGTAGTTTATTTTGTGAACGATCAGCGTCACAGTGACGCTCGCCGCGCGCCGCTTTTCGTCGGACGATGAGGCATCGATTTGTAATAGCTCAAGTTACTTATTAATTGTACAAATACAACAGATTATCTTAAATATTTGAATAATATATAACTAGAGATCATAACCTTGCAGTTTAAATATACACATTTTAAAGCATGTTTGAAATAGGTAATATATATCTTTGGACAATTCACACAGTAACACACAACAATTCATCGAAATTTCTCTTAACTTCTTTTGTATTTTATAATTCTTAGTATTCTTATTTATTGCATGTTATATTTACCTACAATTATCTTGTCATGTTATAATTTTATATTACGTATATATTTTTTAAAAGTATCAGTACTTTGCATATGCAATACAAGCATTGGTAAATCAATAAATAAATAAACATCTCAAACCTACCGTCACATTGGTGTGTAAGACAACGGGATCACTATCACATTATCTTTTTCCAAGAAAGTCGTTATACAACTACCACGACCATTCTATCAAAAGTGAATCGTTTGAGAAGTAGAATATAGGTTTTTATAAAATACTAGCGTACACGGAGAACTGTGACTTTTTTTATTTTGCAATTAAAACACATAATTGTTATATTTAACACAGTGCCATCTATTGAATACGAACTTAATCCAGTCAACAGATACCGACTTCTGTTGGTATCGTTTGAAAGTAATAAATAATTGTGACTATCAGACATTAAACAAATAATTTGCAATCAAATAATATTGCGACTATAGATTCAGATATTAGTTATTCTATGTTTCGTGTTGCTTCAAAGTGCACACGGTGTGCAAATGTGATTAGAATCGGTTAAGTAGTTTAGGAGTTCATCGCCGACAAACACTGTGGCACGTAGTTTATATATATTAAGATAAAGCTTCCTATCTATCATTACTGCGCAACTGAAACGGACTGATCCTTGTTTTATTTAATTTACAAACCCTCTGTATCACGTGTTCAAATCCCTCCGTGTACACGTTACACATCCTCATCAGAGCCCCCGACGTCGGGATCAGGACTCAAGCCTGCCCATGTCAACCCACCTGTCCGATTACCATTGTCTATTTTGTAGGGTCATGCGGAACGAACTGAAACCTATTGCTTTATACGATTTTTAAGAGGCAAAGGAAGCACACGCTGTGTGATCATATGACTAATACTTAATAGGTTTTAAATGATTCCGTTTTAACAAAAGTAAATTAAAATACCTTTAATCATCAAAACGGTCAGCGGCGATGACGTGTATGAGATCTGGCGAAATAATGTACAGGATTTGAATAATACTCAAGTGCTATTTTTAGATTAGAGCGTTTGCACTTCATCTTTTTTTAAACAATAATTGTTTGATAAAAATAAGCTACTTCATATTATTATATCTTGCTTTTAGGACAGGTATCATTATTTTAGAGTATTAAAGCATATTTTTATGTAATAAATTTTATTGTCGGTTTCAATAGTCATGTTGATTTTTATACAAATTACAATCAGTTCAGCATTTCCCTCTGGGATTTGTGTGTTATTCTTATGTGTATGTAATATTCTTTATTTCGTTGGCAATCCATAACAAATAAAAAGGTAGACTAAAAATATTTTTCATAAAATTTGTTATTATAACTCCGTGATGAGAACTTAGATAACAAAGTATATAAGTAGATTTTCGTGTATGATATGTTTAAAACAAATTCACAAGAGACTTACGTGTGGGTTGGAAATAATTTGTTACGAATTAGTGTAATGGAATCGGTCTAATCGTTAACATAAAATTGTATTGTATCAATAGATGATTAAAACGTTTAATCGATTGGGAATCCGGTGACCATCGCGTGGGCACTGGAGCCCAACTTCCTGGGTTCTTGAATGTATTAATCCGTTTTAAAAGCGTACGCGGTTACCAAACGCGGAGCATTAACCGGGTGGCCCTAGAGACTCCATTACGGGCAATAAAATGCCTATTATTATCGAGGGCCGAAAAGCTGATGCACGCGATGCAATTACTTGATTGGCGGTGTTCTGGATCCGGCTGAGCCGTGATTGATGGTGGACGTAATTAGAAAACACTTCAGCGCGTGTCTTCGACGGGGTAATCTTAATTGCAGCCAGCACTTATGGTGCTGATTCAAACGCGCCCGCACCAGTAGTGCAGTCCAGTGCAGTAGCAGCGGGCAGAAGCAACAGTTGCAGCAGCATTTTTATCAATCAATATTACATAACTTATACTCTGTATCTTGTTGAAAAAAGAAAGATCGACCATTTAAAAGAATGTATGCATGTTAAGTACTCTTCATACAAATATTATCTTAATAAGAAACCGAGCTAAAATTATCACAAAAATAGGAATTGGAAATGTTTAGTTATAATAAGAAAATTAACAAATGTGTTATATAGACATTATAGAAAACTTAAATTCTAGGAGAATAGTTTAATGGTTGTTTGTGTAGTCTTTTCAGTGATAAGGATTTATATTAGATAATCAATAAAGTGTCTTCCAGTAATAACAATAAGATGATAACCGTTACTATGAAAATACCTAAGTTTCAGTTTTTTTATACATTCTATAGATGAAATGAAACTGGTACGACTTTTCATTTCCTTAATTTATTTTTGGCAGAGCCGGACACTTCAGATACTTTGCGCGTTGCTTTGCAAATGATACAAACCATCAGCCGGAGATCGGGCGCGGTATCAGCCGACACCTCGCAGATTTATGCCCACAGCCGAGATAACGCATTTATTTTCGTACAGTATTGATACATCCAGCGCCTATCAACTTCCAACGCGCTAAAGTACTTCTTAAAGCGAAATAAACGGTATGAATAACAAGCGGAGCGCTCGATGGGCATTTATAAAAGTCGATAAGCGGGCAATGTAGCCGTGGCTGCTCCTTTGAAGTTCTTTATTGGTGGATTATTGTTACTGGCAACTGTTTTACAGTACAGTCTCTTAATGTCGCCTCGCAAGACGTGTACACCGCGTCCGGCCGTACGGAGCCGCCGCGCCGCAGCCGGTCCGCAAGTAATCAACCTATTAATAAGGGGCTCAGCTCTAATACGACCAATTAAAACGGCGACTCTTGTCTTAAGACGCCCACAGTTTTTGGGTTCGTTCCAGCTAGATTAGGATTACTTTGGCGACACTAACTCGATATGGGGAACATACGGTTCAAATTAACGCCGTTTATCATAAATTTTTAATGTCAATGAAATTTTAAGTCAAATGCATCATATAAAGTATTATTGAATCAACAAAACAACATGTAAAAAAAAATATTTATTTCGGTGAGGTACTCTATTGAATTTTTCGCGTTGGTTGAACAAGTGTCGGTTAAATACGAAACCGGCGGGAAGACTGGTGTTTTCCGCGAGATTGCCACGATTCCGTTTAATGCGCGTATCACATTAGCTGGTTTCGATGTGATTTTTATGCAAATGGCCGCCATTAATATTCAATTGTCGATAGGTCTGGCCGTTCGTAATTCGGGCCCGCGGCGAGCGGCGACAGCGTTGACAGCGCGGGAGCGCGGCCTCTTTGTCGGCGCGGCTCTTTGATGCGCGGGCGCCGGTAGCCAGCCTCCGAGTGCCAGTTTACGACCACCGACGCGTTTTATTACCAGCCTGCCAGCTCCGATCAATAAGCGTGAACGGCCATTAGCCGGAATGCGTTGCGGTACTTCATCGGCCCAATTCTGCAGGCGTAATTACGACATGATATGTACTTTCCTATACGTAAAAGTTTCTGTAGATGAATATTTTTGTACATTCTCATATCTTTAGATTGTTATAGCTCCAAAAGTCTTAATGAAATTTAAAACAATCTTTCATTAATTACTAGCGGGCCCGGCTAACTTTGCTCCGCCTAACAGTATATTAACGGGCAGATATAGAACTATAAAATAAATACAAAATTATACAGTAAAATTTATTACCATGTCAGTACAATTAAATACATCGGAATTGAATTTGAACACAAACGGATCGTGAATTTTTGGTCCTTTCTCTTGTCTCGTCTTGTCCCGGCTTGCATTTTTGTTCGTCTGATTTTTCTGAAAGAAACGACATCTGTCACGACTTGATCCGATGAAAATTTATGACTTTTTCCACTCAAATCTCTCTCTCTTTCAGCTCTGGACAGTTTTTGGATTTTTTCATCCGGTGGTGTAAAATTTAATAGCCTATAGCTTATTCCCGACGAAGACAAATGCAAAGACACAAAAATCATAAAAATCGGTTCAGCCGTTCTCGACTTCAGTGTTGTAAGTATCACGACTTTTTTTTATATATTCGACTTGTACCAAACCTACAGCGTTATAACTGTAATTAGGTATTACAGTTATACTGTAAAGTACAATACCCTTAAAAGTTAGTTAATATACAGTAATATAAATATCGCAACATGAGATTGTAGCTATGTAATATTGGTGTAGAGAACGATTAAGTTTCGCGCGGAACAGTTTCCGCGCGAATACATTCAGCGTGATTGCGAAGGCGGCCATTTATGCGCCATAACGTGGAGCTGGTCTCCGGCAAAAACCTCGCCATCATCAACACTGCCACCGGAAGCGGCGCAATTAGCTGCGATTGCGTATGAGGAACACTTTAACGCACTTTACCTTTTACACTCCATTTCAAAATATTAGTAAATATAAGCTACACCTACGCACGACACAGGGTGAATGTTTATTGCCAATAATTGCTTTAAAGACAAATTTTTTCATTCATCTTCGATTTTCGTTTGTAATGCTTTTACAATTTTGACATTGAAATTATTGTGTACTTCAGAATATTATTATGTTTAAACAGGAAAACAATGTCACAGTATTTTTTATCCCCGCATTTTTATTGTACTTTTACTTAGTACCTGTTCCAGAGTTCATCTCTCCTTATGTTTACTATATTTTTTTGTCTCGTTCCTCTGCATAGTGGAACGGGAATTGTATTTTTTTATTTTTTAATTAAATTGTTTTAACATATTTCTTCCCCTTTTCTTAATTACAATATCAGTCCTACTTTCTACTTCCATCTTATACAATATCTGCCATTTACCACCGCAGCTTTTATTTCTAGCGCCAAACAGTACTGCACATTTAATACTATGTTCCGCTTTGAAGAGCGTTGTGGATAATTAATTATTAGTATAAATAGGTTTAACATCCTATGTCTTAAAGACGACGAGAACACTGTGGCACTGTGTATATCCTAAGTAGTGCCACGTTGTTTCTCTTGTCTCGTCGCTTTGAGAAATAAAAAATAAAGATATTTAGCACTTTCCTTACAATTATTTCAACTAATTATTCAGCCTATCGCTGAATAAACTTTTCTTAGCTGGACCTAATTCACATACACATTCCCAGGTTTGGCATACGATCACAGACTAGGTGCTAGGGTACAGATTTCTGTTCGTATCAACAAAAAACTGTTTGTTAGATCTAACTTTGTTTCGTATATCATTTTTAACTCAACGGTATACGAAGCGCTCCATCTGTTTCGGAAACATCTCTCTTCGCCCAAATGGTCGACGACCACAATTGTCATCGATTAACATCGTTCGAGTAAAAAATAGACCACCACGGTGGAAACACCTTGGCTAATGTGCCAGTTGACAAACCAAGATACGAGTCGTAGAAAAAAAATGGGCAGTTTCGCGAAACCGCAGGGGTGCGGGATGCTAATAGCGGGTAACGTGTCCAAACATGGACCTCCGTAGACGAGCGGCCACGTGGCGGGTAGCGGGTAGCGGGTAGTCTGACAGCATTCCTTCACACATATACATTGATTTTTTGCAACATTTGGTTTTTGTTGTATTTTTGAGCATTGTATTTGAATAAAATTTTCATTTAACATTTCGTTATGTATCTACTTCAACGTCTTAGCAGAACTGTATACGTGTAGTAGTTAATTTAAGTTTACAGATTTCATTCAATAAAAGATTCGTCATAACGACAGAAATTATACATGAGCATAACATATCCATAATATAATTGTACATTTAATGCAGGTTTATTACTAGTATTAACAATTTACAATTATTTAAAACAAATTAGAATCGTAAATAATTCAATCTGCACTCCGACTTAACAGATATTTTGATAATAACTTCACTTGTTGTTAAGTTACGATAATGAGAGTAAATATTTGTACATAATAGATATGAAGTTAACTTCATATCGTTCTTATTGAATAACTGCTTAACATATATTTCCATTTCAGACAAACATGCATAAGCTCAGAGAAGTTGTATATCACAGAAGCTTCCTTTATAAACGAAATAACTTGAAATAAGCAAATCCATCTTGTTTATATTGAGTCACAAACAGTTGTCACAACATAACAATGCCGATGCTCTCCATAACGTACAATACTCATTGTGTACGTGGCAATTGACAAAGTGTATTGCTATAAACTTTAACCACGATAATAGGAAACTATGACTATTTGAAATCTATTAAGTTGTAGAGGCGTGCGCGGGCACCTGGCGGATCACGCTGGGAACACTCCAAAGTGTTTAAGAGAACAAACAACTTCAAACATAAGTAGCCCACACATATTTTCTTTCATATGATTATTTAAAATTGAAGTACAGTTCTACACTGACAAAAACGTAAAAAAAATCTTTAATTTTGAAGTCATGTTATTCTAACCGTGCTTATGAAAGGGGGGCTGCTATAATTATCTACTGACCACTTCTTCCACTTGTTATGATAAAAGAATTTTAAGAGGGAACAATTTTAATAAAATAACAGATGTTTATTAAAGTATTACAATTACAAATATTATTTATTCGTGATTTTTTAAAGACTGAAATGATAATCGCACTTTTTTCAATACTTAAGTATTCTGTTTCCTATTGAAACTCTTTAGTAGCCTTTCATTTCCTATTATATTTTGGTTTGATTTATTTTCGTTCGTTTTTAGGGATTTTTCTGAAGAAACGACTCCTATTATGATCACAGGTCCGTCCGTGTGTCCGTGTTCGCCCACTGACTGTTTTCGTCATGTTTTGGACCTTTTGTTGTCACACCATTCAATTAGCAAAAGGAAACAATATTATATATTTTTTAAAGTTAAAATGTAGGAATATTATGAATTATTAAGTTAAAATTCGAAAAAGCAATGCTTCTTAATTTGTTTAGACTTAAAGAGCAACTAGTTATTAATTGTTTTGTAATAATGTAAGTACTTAGTCTGGCCATAAATACTGTTACTATTCAAAAAAAGAAAATATTACGTTTGAATTTGGAATCTGTCAT
>DWHU01002040.1:0-10801 GCA_018247975.1 Parides photinus
GCCGGGTAGGTTCCTCTTCGCTTCACCATGGGTTACCAAGCCACGGTTACTAGAGCCCCTCCGCCACGACAAGGCGACAACCTGTTCGGAGAGAACGTATTTTTTTTTTATCTTCGTCAACCATGTCTATCCTAACTTTAAAATGATACATTTTCCTGTAGCATGTGGTGTATTCTAATCTCTCAATGATAAATGATGTCGTTGCTGTGACAGTATTTTACCACAGTTACCGAGTTCTATTTAATAATAGTATAGTTTTTGGCCTTTACACTTTAATTATAGACAGAAATCATTTTCTTTCATCGATCCGTTGAAATTTTCAAGCGAGGCCTTACCATCAGTATCTATTACACTGTCTGAAGACAAATCATAAAATTTTTCCTTCTGTAGACGCCAATAAATTTTATTTTATTTTATTTGCATTTACGACACTTATATTAATAAGATTTTTTTAAAACAAACAATACAGCAATGGGGGCATCAAATAATTATTGGACATTTTTGAAAACTTGCTATACTTTTCTACAAAGACTCTTTATATTCAGTTACGCATTGAACTGAAATAAAATCAACGTTATTTGTATAAATAAAACACGCACATTTTTATAAGCGCAATATAAACAATAAATAAACATTATTGAAGGCATCATTGACGGCCTGTCTGAATAAAACAGCTAATTATACACACAATAAAAAAAACCGGGTGTTGTTGCTAATAAATAATTTGACGGATACTAAACAAATATGATAGTACTAACAATCGGAAATACCAAAATACATCAATACAGAATAAAAACGCAGAAACGGAAATAGGCAAATACTAAAAACTTTGCTGCGTATTATAACTACTAACATTCGCTTTAGCTTTAGCGATATTTATGTAGGACTATACCTTTTTTTACTTTATATTATCGGTGTAACATATCTTAGGTATTACATTAATCTTTAGACTCTTTGTTCTTGTAAATAGGAAGGATCTATGCAAAAATATTAAATTTCCTTTATAATAAACAAGTATTAATTAAAAAATGCTTTAAAGTATATTGTTTGGTTTACTGTCTTAATGAGATTTCCTTTCATTTTATACATTTCCTCTTATTCAAATATATAAAAATAATTATCTAAACTGAAAATCCCAAATACATTCCACAATTTTCTTAATATTAGTACTTATTCAAGTACATTTGTTTTCATAGGATACATTAAATTTTTGTTTCAGTACTTGTGTCTGCGCTTATTGCAGGCAAAATAAAAGATGAAGAAAAACTAATTTATGTATGTGTATTAAAAAAGTTACAAATATATTTAAATAGACGAAATTGAATTATGCTAACTGATAGATTTGACGACAATAACATTTAAGTTTTATTCATAAATCGAACGTAAATTATATGGTTATGAAAGTGTTCAAAACATTATACATTATACACAATGGTGTATTTATTGTAAAATAATCAATTGTAATGGCGTATAAAACTTGTAATAAAAATATTTTAACCCTTCTGGTTAATATAACCTTGTCTGTGACGTCATGTTTTGGACGTATTAATAAATTACGTGAAGCAAAGTATCGGCACAGTCTCATCGAACTCTTGCGCAACAGGTCGTATTGTTTGCCACGCCTTCACATGCAAGCGTAAAATAGACATTAAGGTAAGATCTACATCAATGTAATTTTTTTGTATTCCTCGAGATTGTTAATTAGTCGCAATCATCATCATTATTTCGACAAATCAACAGCCGCTGATGGACATAGGTTTCATAGAGACATTACATAATTATTCAAAATACGATCATCGGTCTAGTTACAATAATTAATAGAGATTATAACCAGAAAATTGCTATAAATCCTCTGTGATTGTTTAGTGTTGTGTAGTTTATGATGATATTTATAAATAATAATGTTTCTACTTTTTATGATGCCTCTCCGACTAGTAGTTTCGCTGTCAATTCACCCTTTTTGGCTGCCTCTTGTGAGGTGAATAAGGATTAGGAATTAGCCAATTCTCAATACAAGTTAAAGTTTTTAGACAACATAATAATCACTTTTAAATACACGTACATTTCGTTATATTCTTAGTACTATTAACCAACTTGAAGTGACAGACAGCATTTGGACTAACTTGAATGTAACGTTTGAGTCTATGAAATCCTATTTAATTGTTTGATAGTATAAAATTCTCGTTTATAATATTGTACACACACTTTAACATTACACCATGTGAATTATTCATTAGCATTTTGAATACAAATATAACGTCAATATTTTTTTTCGTCTACATTTTGCATTCTCTATGTTGGATGTGTATTACAATATCTCCACAGTCATATATCTACGATTAAACAGTGCTACTTTCTTAAGATTAAAATCACATGATTATTTATTATTCTCTTCTTATTTTTATTGATCAGTGCCTTATTATTAACGTTAAAACTAAGAAGCTAATTAAAATGCCATCTTTGAATTAAAATAGATATTGTATTCTATACCAGTCAGAATGTACTCAAAATAAAAAATCATGTATACAATATGAATTGTCAACTTTATTAGTTACATAATACTATGATAATCTTTTTTACATCAACATTTTACACGATACATAAATAATTAACAAATTTGTATGCTAATATCAAATATAAAACATTTGATTAAACAAACTAACCGTAAGCTTTTTTTAACTTTGCCTACAACAGTGAATAACAAATATTTTAAATATTTAAATGAAATTAAACTCTGTCAGAAATTGGTCATAATGGAGATTTGTATCTACATAATTACGGATAGTAGATACTTTATGTCTTTTATTTTTGTATTTTAGAAATAATTTATAGACGCACATTAAGCTTGTAATAAGATTATGTAAATTTTATTATTCTGGCCACGTACATACATTTGAGAAATTTAAGTAATTTGAATATTTGTCGTAATACACAATAAGTAATCCTTTAACTCAGACTCATATCGAAATTATTTTAATAACTGAATAATGTAGGCCGTTTCTAAGAATAATTAATGAAGAGACATCGAAATAATTCAGGATATCGATATTTTCTCCGTGAGCATGTGTTCATTAAAAGTTTTGTAGAAGTTTTATACTTCAAATATATGTCTAGGTCTGTAACTTCTATTTTTAAAGAATTTACTTATACAAATTATTATACACGGATTAAAACTCTACTTTAATAAAAAAAAAACATTACATATTTATAAACTTATATAGTCCAAGAACAAAGAAAATTACAAATTTCTTTTTAGCCTAATTTTTACTTGATGTAATTTGATTTCACCGAATTAAACAGATTTTAACATTTATATAAAATGACTTTGCATTAAGCTATTCAATTTCTTATTTAGTTTCATTTATGTTTTTTGATTATTACTGCACTACTCTTTTGGGCACTAATAACACAAAACTACTTGTCAATTTATACACGGGTTAGTTCCGTTTACCATATTTTAAATAATTATTTAATACACAACAAAAATTTTGAGATTCCTCATAAAATGTTTTGATCAAAACGGCAGCCTCTTTAGATAAGACGACAAGACTTTAACATAATATTGATTTTGCTTCTTGCAAATCGTTTCGGCAAATCCTATTCGTGCTAAATATCCGGTTCTACATCACCGGTTATATTTAAATTTAACTAATATTGGTTTTTGCCACGTAATAACCACAAATTGCTGTTTTACGCCGGCATATATTTTTACGTTTATAAAAGAAAAAAAGATACATGTAGTACAATATGTAAATCAATGCGTCAAATTATATTTATACTAATTTTATTCATACATGAATCTTCGATATAAATTAAATGATTTAGATAGAAATAATTTATGTTACATCGTTAACTAACAGATCATTGTATTTCAGATGATCCGCCAAATAAAGCTGATATTACTTTATGTAACAATATGCCTGCTACAAGTGAAATGCGCAGACAAATACACAGACGAAAACAGACCTTACGAATTCGGATTTACTATAGATGGCGAACAACATCGCCATGAGAAGAAAGGTAAAAGCATATATTTTTTAAATTCTTAAATTTTCTTAGTTTAATATTTACGCCTTATACTTGTTTTCGATAATGGTTCTGTTTGTAAGACAGCCGAATGTCCCGACAAAGCGCGAGTTAGATCCCTATCTACTGAGTTTGAGAGTGCGGTGAAGGAAAATATCGCGAGGAAACCGACATATTCCAAGGAACAGCTTTTTTGAATGTGACATCCGCCAACTCGCACTTGGCACGCGTGGTAGATAAAAGACCAAGCTCTCACATTATGAGAGAAGGCTCCGAGACCCTGCTGTGGAAACATTAGTAGAAGATTTTAACGTTAATATAATGTCAATAAAATAATTTAAAAATCACCGATTTTACTCATGTAACATGAAAATTTAAAATCTGTATTCTTCTCTTTAAATAAGTTTTGTAAAATTGTATAAATATTACATTAATTATTGTATAATATAACACATTTTCAAATGTCCAATCGTTATAAAGCTTAGTACAAAATTTTGTTTCTATCTTATCACAATGATTGCTCCTCTTATTCTGAACAACAATGTTTATGGGTTCTATTCATATAACAAATATATGTAATACTAAAAATAAGCATAAACTTATATTGTGTCATTTGTCAAAGTAATTAAATAAACCCCGAAATAAATCATTCTGTGAGTCCAAAACCTTTTTTTATAGTTTATATTCTGATTTTAATTGCTTTGCTTGTACCAAAAAGCTTCGGACTCGCCTTGATGCAAATAGTTATTTTAGTCAGCGACACCATAAGGCTATAATAATTAATGAATCACGATAAATCGTAACTAAAGATAACACATATAAACCCGTGTATTTAATAGTAATATACGTTTTTTGTAATAAGTAATTTTTTTAGGAAAGACTTGAAATAAATTTTCTGCTGCCTAAAAAAGGAGATTTATAAACTATTCTATTAACGGTGAACAACTAATCTAAATACATCTACAGTAAAGAGACTGATGAATTGTATTGTCTTGAAACTTAAGAAGAAAAGAGTATTCCATTATTATTTGTACAGAGTAATATCTGGAGATACACTGCTCAGTGTTTATATGTGAAAATACAATCAGCAATATCAGCATAGTTATCGCTCATTAATCATTTGCGTCGTCTCTTTATTGCAAAATGCTTTATTATATACTAACATTAACGTATATTTATTTGCATTATTTCACTTATTCGTCATACGAATTAGTCGCATAATGATAAATTTTGTGGCATTACCGTTCGTGCTAGTCTTTTTAATATTGTACGTAGTTACTGAGCAGGTTGTATATATAATCTTTCATTTCGTGAGAAATAGATTCATGTATCTTTTCTATTTTTATGGGTTGCATTGTCAAACAGTAGCACGACATCTCAATTTACAATACTTATGATAATTTATTTGACCAACGATATTACGTAAGTAATCTTTTTTCCTAATAAAAGTACTCACAATTCAAATACGTAGTATGTACAAAACTAATATTAAATAAACGTTGACATCATCCTATAATTATAATTATTGGCATGGGTTTGATAATCGACAAATAAATTCTGATTTCAAAATAGCAATCATAAATGGTTTTTTTTTATTGATTATGTAAATAGGCATTTGGTTGCATTACGTCAAAAATCCTTGCTCGCTTCCGTATTACTCTTCAGACAATATGTAAAAAAAATTTCGCTGCGGAGTAAGAAAATAATTGTATTTCCTACTTTATAATATTACATTTTATTATATTCAATATTACTTTTATGTTCTGCCGTATAAAACCATAAGAAAAATATTAACGAATAAAGCGTTTTAATAATCTATGGATAGCAGTCATCAAATGAACTATGTGGATTAAGTGCACATATGTCACTCTTATTTTCGAGTTAATTTCTTTATATTTCACTTTGATTTCTTTTTTTTCAGATGAAAATGGAATTATTATGGGGGAGTTTGGTTTCATTACTGCTGACGGAGTCTACCACGTAACAGTTTATGCTACCGATGAAAATGGTGGATTTAAAATATTATCAATGAAGAATATCCGTGTAAAGCCATGTACGTTAACATTTTTATATTTATACGCGATAACTGTTGTATTGAAAATTGTTCGAACGTTTTTATTGAATTCAGTAATATTTTGGATCTTTTACTTTAAATTTTCGTACTATAACAACGACAAAGACATTGTAAATTTTTAATTTTTTTCACGAAATATGTTCAGAGGAATGTTGCTGTTTTTAAACCTAAATAGCTATAATATTATGAAAAGTAAATTAAAATAATTAGTTTCCTTAAAATGTCTGCTATTTTATAAAACCTTAAGAATAATGAAATTGGTACAGCACAATATTTTTGTTTTCAATATCTTTTAACATGCTACGTACAAAAACATCTACGTACAACTGCGTTCGTATTATTACAATCAATTGTATAAATATTAACTTTTTTGCATTTAATACTTTAATAATAACTTTATCTAGATCCCTCTGCTAAATCCGGACCAGAAAAAGGAAGATCACTTGAATTTAAACTTTCAAAAGTGAATGCACCAGAACAGACGAGTTTACCACAAAAATCACTTCAACCAGGTCCCGCTTCACCCGTAAAATCTTGTTCTCATTGTAGCATCCCGACAACAACAACAACGACCACGTCTACTGAAACACCGTATACTTCTAACAACGATGCGCAACAGATAAAGTCAATTTCACAAAATCCTGATGAACTACCGAAGTATGATCAATACCAAGATAATTACCCTCAAGAGGTAAATAACTACCAAGGTAATTCACAGCCACAACAGCCTCAAAAGACAGAAGATCAATATGAAAATAATAAATATCAACAACAGGAAATACCCCAGGAAAACTATCACAAAACAAACCAAGAAAAGATTCAAGAACAAAACTACCAATATCCTGATGTTGGCGAACAACCGATTTATAACTCCAATAGCCCTAGTGAATCAAACCCTCAATCAGGAGTGAATCGGCAATCGAAATCATATGAGGAAGAATCCCACCAACAGGAAATATCGCAAGGACATGTGAATGCTGCCGGATCGTCAGAAACTTTACCTACTAAGAAACCACAACTTATATCTGCACAAATGCAAATAGTTGATAAAAATACTGATATTCATTACAAACATCCCGGTGAAAAGGACGGACTACCAGATGGATTAACTAAAGACGATATGTCTCAACTTTTATATACATTCAATTACACCGTAGGTTTCCATGGTCACTTTGAAGAAGGTTATACTAATGGCGCTAAACAAGGGTATTATTATGTGACTGGTAGAAATGGTATTAGAACTCGAGTCGACTATGTCGCCGACGAACACGGTTTCCGGCCAAAAATCACACAAGAAGTTCTTGACCTTCTATCGGACGATGTACCCAAAGCTGAAAGTGAAAAAGATCCAAAATACGGACTAAAAGGTTATGAATTCAAATGGATCTATTACCCTATTGATACAAAACAGCGATAAAGATTACTTTAATGTTACTTGAATATTATTGCGATCAGGTTAATAAATTTTTATAGTCATTTATCATCCTAATGAGTCTCACTTTATTTATTATGGACGAAAGTATGACGGACATAATCAGATAAACGTCCTGCGTGAAAGAAAAATTAAAAAAAAATTAAGGGTAGATAATCGCGATTGAAATTTGATTAGAAAAGACTGATGAGGTATTAGACAATAAAGACAAAATAAAGAAATATAGTTTAAGTACAATAAATAGCGTCGTTTGTAGCATCATAGTTTTTGTCTAAATCGAAAATCAAAAATGTAAATATTGTCCCATTCTTATACCCCATCCTATAAAGTATTGTGCATGTTTTAAGTTTACTTACAACCACTGCCCTATTTAGTGCCATTATTGTGAATTAAAAAGCATGTAATTTATCTACGTGTTTAATTACCTTGTACCCTCAAATATTATCTAATAACTATTTAAAAATATAATAAGTATTTTTTCTGCTTGAAGACTTTAATTAATTATTATCATTTATTTAAATTATGTAGATTCTACCAGAGGCCGTTCAGCTAGGTATCACCGCAGCTCTTGTTTCTACCGCCAAACAGTAACATACACTACTGCGTTCCGGTTTGAATGGCGTTGTGTCCAGAGAAATTAATGTTATTGATATTGAAAAAACACCAAAAATGAAATGGTGCAAATAAAGTACTGCAATTAACCCGTTTTACTTCTACACTGAGATCAATGGTTCTATTACGGTTTTTTCTAGTTAGTTTACATCGTACGCTCCAACCGCTTTTGTCAATGTATCGCCATAATATTTAATCATACTAAATCTGTAGTACTGCGCCTGAGCCTTCTTCAATTCGGCCTTGTTGTCACTTAACATCATATAAATATGAGGTCAAGTTGTAGTATAGTCAAAAAAAGCAGTAAGACAACTAACTTTTGCCTGGTAGTTACCAATCTTTACCCTAGTTAAAAAAATATTTTAGCACTTGAAATTAATTATATTACATTGCAAACTTATGAAAAACCAGTCATAAAAAAAGTATGAATTAGCTTGTTTAAAATAAAATTCCCGCTTAGTTCAATAAAGAATTTATTTAAGAAAAGATTTTCACCTAACTACGGAATTTGGTTTTTCAATCACTTAATTACATTATTCTTATCGGCATAAGACGCTATGTTAATGATCTTACATTTGACAATATTTTCAATTTCCGAATTCTTAATTTACAATTCAATTACTTTCATCTATCTTATTACCTCTCTTATTTAAAACATTGAAGCACGTGTTTTCATATTTATTTATTTATTTATAAATAACAAAATGTAATGTTATTTATAAATTTTAATTTTACTTTGATGTTCTCGGTATATCGTGAGTAAAGGGTACAAAAAGGTAACTTAATGCCGTAGAGGCATGTTCTGCCAGACAAATTTTGCATTTAGGTGTAAAAAATTATAATTTTTTTTAATCATATTAGACTAGCGCTTGACTACGATCCCACCTGATTGTAAGCGGCGATATAATCTTTGGTTGAAAAGCGCACTAGCCTAGTACTAGCCTATTCGCTCTTCTCTTGAAGATTCCCACGTCGTACCTGGACGGGAATACTGACGCCAGCAGATTGTTCCAGCCCCCCGCTGTTCGCATTAAGAAGGACGAAGCAAATTCTTCCTCCTAATTAACTACAAATATAATTCACAGAACATTGACATGGAAATAATCCGTACGTTTGAACTAAATTGCCAAGTTACGTGATTTGATTTTAATAAAAGACACATCCAGTGTGTATTAAATACTAGTAGCCATGACTCCCATGTGAGATCCCAAACCTCAATAGAATAATTATAGGCCTCTTGTTTATTAATTTTATTTATCATTTCAAGAACCTGACACATTTACATTATTTAATAAAAGCCTGTTCAAACTCTTACTAAATATAAGTAAATACTGTAATTACTAACAGACGTCAAAATTTAAATATGTTTGCAGAACAGCGACATCTATTATAACTAGGAGAAAACAAGCGTTAAGAATTATCAACAAGTTTTAACTCATAGGAACTTCATACAAAGTTTACATTTAATAAGTATAGATGGCACTATAGTCAAATAAACAGAACAGAAGAAATCTGCAGTTTTTAAATGCACCAGACAGTTCTTGCATTTTTGTTACAAAAATATACATTTAAAATTTATTTTTATATTCAAGCTAATACACATGTTTTTAATATTAAAGAGGTATATAATTGAAAGGAGAGAAAATAATATTTAAGAGAAATTAATATTCACTAACATAATTATTTGAAAAATGTAATGCTACATAATTTCTGTAATATATGTATGTGTGTGGCGATGTGCAATAATATTTAAACCGGTGACAAGCAGATTTTCAAATCGATGTATGTATATTCTTTTCTTGTTCTTTTGTCAATTATAGGTATTTTCGTTAGATAAGTAAACCCTTAAAATTATACTGTGATATTCAACACAGGGGTAAACAAATAGAATGTTAGGTTTTGAATCCGTTAATCTACAATTATACGAATTTGTAAATCTTAAAAAAACATACCTAAATTTCCTGTTTGTCTATATTGATGTTTTCGTTTTCGATCAGATGGTATTATGCTGAATAGTAATTCACATTTAGTTTTTTGGTGTTAAATTGATAATAGAACACTTACTAAATTCTAAAGATTTAAATTTTAAAACAACCTGTAGTTGGTTACATTCGAATGAAGAAATGTTTATGGCAAAACATGCAATAATGTTAATTAATGATAGTTCTCAGCCGAAACAAAAAATGCTAATGAATTTTTTTGTACACCTTGAAAATTAGAAAAGGGTACGCGAGCTTTATTATTTTATTTAAGTATCGTTTTGATCTGTAGGGCTACAGTGAACATAATTTTCGTTTATTTTATGATGATGAAAAATTATGTAGATAAATTTTTTTGTCACTATCTATAAAAAGAATTATGAGAAAAACTTAATTGAAATTTAAAATGAATATAAATTGAATCTTGATAATTTTATTAATAGGAAAAATATTTTATTTCACATAATACTTTTACTAGAAAGATATTTGAGTTTATGTTGATAAAAACAGTGAAACACCCAGATGTAAAGATGAGGCCAGGAGGTAAAATGGAAAACCTTTTTTTAAATAATAAAACAGGATAAACTAGGTGAAGCTGCTCCCCCCCGAACAGGTTCCCGCCTTGTCGTGGCGGAGGGGCTTTAGTAACCGTGGCTTTGCCACCCACGGTGAAACGAA
>DWHU01002041.1:0-10800 GCA_018247975.1 Parides photinus
TATGATAAAGCAGAAGTAAAAAAACCTATTAAATGTAAAAAATATTTTTTTAATTCAATCAAGCCTACAGCTGTAAGACAGAAGCAGTTTATTCAGATTTGTGTCGATTTAAGTAATCATTGAGTGAAATTTGGTGTGAATTGATTACCATGATATAGGTATCAAGAACCTAAGACATTGTAATTAAGTTTACATTTAAAGGTCCTTACAGAACGCAGGTTATAATCCACTTATTTACAACATAAATAATGCAGAATTATTTAGGCTCACGCTTCTTCTAATAACATTCTAATACTGTCTGTTTATTTTTGTTTCTAGGATTAGATACCGCTATAATTCGAAAAATATGTTAATGTCAAATAACGTAATACACCTTTTAAGAAAAATAATGTCAACATGAATCTTTTTTGGAACAAAAACACATGAAAAATTAATATTATGTGGCTAAATTACATATAATGTGACTGTTAAAAACGATTTATTTAAACTTATAAAATAATTTCTATGATATGCCAGGGCCTGATGTTAGAGCGGATAAAAATGTACTTGGAGAGATGTCTACAGAGCCCACGGCGACTGTACATAGCGGTGTTGAAGCCAAAGCTGACAGAAAGTTAACAGTTTTGGAAACTCATGGATATATACTCGGCAGAACTATAGGTTCAGGTTCATATGCTACAGTAAAGGTAAATTTAACTTTTGCAACACCCTAATGCCTTACATTTTACATAACTAAGTTACATGATAGATATTAATTTCATAATTAAACTTTGAAACTTCATTAATATCTTGTATTTTCCTCAATTTAATAAATCTTTGTTAAAAAAATGGAACAGTGTTTGAAGAAATCGACATTTACTAACATGAAATAGTCTTGTGAAAACGGACGTTCTTAAGAAATTTGGCTTTTAATATCTACATGATTTAGTTTATTAACCAAAAATATTTTTAAGTAGACATGATATTGAGAGACAGTATTTGTAGTAGTCAAAATCCTTCTTTTGCTTTAAATTATTTTATCATGATTAAACACTTATTACGTTACTACCTTGCTAACCCGTGATTATTCATTCTGTTCCGGTAATATTACATAATCGTGTTCGCCTAGAATACTATCTGTCATATGTTGTCGATCATACCATAACAATTATCTTATGAAAGAATTTGCAATAAGAAGAGAATATAATAGCTAAACAGATAAGAAGAAAATCCTACACTGTCAGAATTCTGCTCAATATGGCTTCATTTTAAAAAATATGTGATTTAGAGATCCGCTGCAAAGGATTTACAATTTTCTGTAACATCCACTCTTTCAAATTTAAAACTTTGCATCATGTTATAGAATACGGTACTAAAAAGTAAGATTTTGTATGATGTAGGTAGCATCAAGCGATAGACACAACTGTCAAGTGGCAATAAAAATAATAAGCAAGTTTCAAGCACCGGGCGACTATCTGAAAAAGTTCTTACCGAGAGAAATAGAAGTTGTTAAAGGCTTAAAGCATGAAAATCTAATACGTTTCCTTCAAGCAATCGAAACTACTCACAGGTTCAGAACTTGTATTGTTTACAAATTAACAATAGTCACAGTACTAGGTAATGTGTTTGACTTTGCATAATGCTAACAAAGCTGTTAAGTAATATGGCGTGGTAGCTTAAGTAGCCAATTGAAATAATTGCTATAATATTTTACTTGTGTAATTTAACGACTGGCATAACAATCATCACTAATGTTAATTATTCGTTAGTTGTACCCAACAATTATTACGACTTAATATTTATGTATCTCTAATAAAATTGGGTATATTGTCGTAATCAGCGTGGTATGCCAATCTACTAATTATGTATATCTGTAGAATAATTGTGAGCAAAATCGCGTGTATGTAATTGATGTTTTACGGCATAATTTAGGTTTGCAGGCGTTTCGTCCGGTTAATATTTATTGTATTTTATTTAGGGTCTACATTGTGATGGAATATGCTGAAAACGGTAGTCTATTAGATATTATAAGGAAGGATCAGCATATCGATGAGATGCGCGGCCGTCGGTGGTTTCGCCAGCTTGTCGAAGCCGTTGATTACTGCCATGATCGAGGTGTTGTACATCGGTTTGTACTATTTTCATTCCTCCAGTTTATTTTAATTTACCATATGTATCACCGATGATTTACACAAATCTAATCTCTCCATTTTCGATTATCTTGTTTAACAGAAGTAATTTTAACCATATGTAATGGATTATTTTGGAGATCAAAATATGTATTAATGTTTACAAATCTATCATATACAATAATATAGCACACTGGAATGGTTTTGTGACTGACAATCACTACCTCCCCTTTAGAAGATACTGAGCTACCGCAGACCTAAGTATAGAGGTGACGATTATTTACCCTAAAATATCTGATCACCAGTTCATGCTTACGTTGACCTGTTGTAGATTAAAAAACTCAAATTCTTACAAAAACATTAACTACATCATTTTTGATTAATAGTGATATAAAATGCGAAAACCTTCTGATGGACCACAGTCTGAACATTAAGCTGTCAGATTTTGGTTTCGCCCGGGGACATATGAAGCCGAAGAATGGAGTTTACGCTTTGAGCGAAACTTTCTGTGGCAGTTATGCTTACGCCTCACCTGAGATCCTTAAAGGAGTTCCGTACAGGCCTCAAGACTCCGACATCTGGAGCATGGGTGTAGTTCTGTATGCTATTGTATATGGCCGCCTACCCTTCGACGATACAAATTATACGCAGCTCCTTAAGGTGAGTTATAATTGGTTTTGACTTTAATTGTTTTAGACTAGTTATGACTAAGATCCCACCAGACGGTAAGCGGCGGTATAGCCTCTAGTGTAGCCTAGTCTATAAATAGCCTCTACAAACAATGAATAAATTAACAAACTGTACGCTTAATGTTCTCATTAACAGAACACGAGGCCTATATATCAGTACTTAATATATTGTAAGTAGTAACGGGTCGTTATAACAATTACTTTTTTTTTAAACCTGTTTTTGTAATTTTGCTAAATTCTGTTTAATATTTAGATTTTATTACTTCAAAAGAACGCTTGTTAAGAGGGTAATAAAATTATTGTACATAGACTAGTGTGATATGACATCACAATGTTTTCTTTAAACATTCTTCGTTTAATTAAAACGGTAAACAAGTTTTTTTTTATGTGTATTTTTTTAAATATTCAATCTACCTCCGTTTATTCATTGTATATCAAACAACGGTTTTTTTAAGTACCATACATATTATTGCTGGCAGTGAGAACAATATAATGAGCCCATTAGTTCCAATTCTATTATAACCAATTATTTTATCATCAATAAAAAATACTTATATTTTAAATTATATTAACCATTTTAAACATACAATAAATATTTACTATAACTTTAGTTTCATCAATGTACATTTACTAATAAATAAACATCGTTAATACTCGTAAGTAAACTTTACTTATTTCCTCTACATCAATAAACCGTTTAGTTACATGTTCTTTTATTACATCATCTTACGACATTGCCGTATATTTCTGTATTTATACTAAGCTATTAAAAATATATGTTAGTTTTTCTATGATTTAATGAAATAGTACAATATCGTCTGTTGATGACGAGGTCGGTGAAAAGTACTGACACTGAGAATATTACTCATGCAACTGTTCTTTTATCTAACAAAATATTAAGATCACTTTTAATAATGAAAATATTATGCTAATTCACGAAAATTGCGTTATGTTACCATTTATTTTAATTGTTCCCATTTGCTTTTACCCGGTCGGTATTTTCTGTTTTATGAAAATACGAAACTATATTCACCTGTCACGTTATGAAGTATAAGAAATATAAACATTTCTTATACTTTATTACATGTAGTAGGATGATATTATAATATGTAAATGAAATGGTAAAAGATGTCACAATTAAACATTATCGCTCTTTTTCTTTGTTTATTAGATAGCAATTTATTTTTGCATGCAATTTCTACAGCAGGTACAAAATAAAGTGTCATTCCCCCGGGAGCCGAAAGTGTCTGCGGATTGCCGCAAATTGATCACAAAAATCCTGTCACCACTGAAGGTGCGCGTCAAAATACCCCAAATACTTGCCGATCCCTGGCTAAATCCCAATCAAACAGCTAAAGAAGAGGAAAACGAAACCCCGCAGGTAGATAAAAACAATGTGGAAGACGTAACGTCTCGTTTTAAAATCAAGAAAGCCTGTTTTTTCTTATGTCTAATTGCTTAATTTATTTTGACATATTTTTCTTTTGGAGTAAATATTATTTTGTAGTAAATGATACCTTTTGTAAAAACGTATGTAATTTGGGATGAATTTTTTTGGACAATCAATTGTTTTTCTATACAATTTAAACATTTTATTACAATCATTTTGATTGTAAATCATGAACAATTATTGTTATACACATACAGATCATGACCACTAATGTCATTTACAATTACTTTACAGGAAAACGCACATACTAGTAAAGACGAGATAAAAAGTGTAAACATCGGCACGGTGACCTATGACAGGCATTTGGAAGAGGTAAAATAACTAAGACCGGAAACATATTGCATATACCAAAAATATAATTATGTTATCAAACACAGTATCTCTTTCATTTAAATAAAATTTTACTTCAATTAATCTCAAGTGTTCATCTATATTCATAACAAGTGCGGTAACGTTTTCATATTTAAACTACAATAAAAAGACGAAGAATATTTTTTCTAATATTTATTATGTAATTCCTTAGTTCGTAAATCACATATGTTAATGCATAAACGTAACAAAAACAATAATCCTAAATTATAGCTTATTGAACTGAATATCATTCTATCATTGCCAACATTATGCACTATTTAAAATACGCAGTAAAATTAATACAAAGATATTATAGAATTTGATGTTCCAGGTTGCATTATTACATTCTCTTCGCGACCCAGTTTTTGCCTGTGTTGATAAATTCAAAATACTAATTTCTATATCTCATGAAAACAATTATAGTGTTTTATATAACTTTCGACTTTTCTTCACAATAAGCTTGTTCATTAGCAAACCTCTGCGCTTCTAGAACTGCTTTACGTTTTGCTTCCGTGATGCAGCAGTACGAAATTCCAATCATTACGACATATATTGTAGCAGCGATCCAGCAATTATAAGCAACCTTGACAACGATCAAAGAAAAAAATTATAACAAAAAATAAAGACCAAAGCAGGATTATTTTAAAAATCTGTAAACTGGTACTGATCTCAGCAATGTATCATCATCTCTTCATTTAAAATCGTTCAAAACGAAACACATAGTTCATACAAAGTGGATGAGTATGTTCACTTAATCCGAAAACCTTGTAAATCAATTTAAAGGAAGACATAGCATCACCGAAGATATGCTTTACAATAATTTCAAATAGCTATTGGTTAATACGAGTTCAAATAAATTTTGAATTCTTTTTAATGAAACAAAATGAATTTAACATAACATTTTAACTAACTCTTAAACAACTACTATTTCGAAATAAGTAAAGGTCAGTCTCCTTTCGATTTGGGGAAAGGTGTCATTTGTAACTTTAAGATTTTAAAAAGAGAACACCATGTTTAAGTCAAAGGACGGGGGAAACTACTTAATGCTATTTTCAGTTATTACGCCTTAACATGAAGTGTTCCAAAATATTAGGTGATAAATGTTAGTAAGTTTTTCCAATACTTTAGGCCATGATATTGTTCTGGAGCATTTATCCAGATTTTTATCTGTTATGAATTAGTTTACTTTACTTTAAATTTGTGATAAAAAAATGTATTATGAAAAAAAATTATCCAAAATACCCTTCTGTAATTATCTGTAGTCTTTTTAATTAAATCCTCATAGTCGTCGTACTGTTCCGGAACCACGTCATCAAAAAAACCTAATGCTTCCACCTTTAACATTATCCCCATGAGAAGCTGCAAATGAAGATTTATTTGTATTAAAATAGTTACGATGTCCGTACCATAACATTAATTCGTCATTTGTAAGGAACGTGTATCAAACCTTACCCTCTCCTTTTTCATCCTGAAAATATCTAATTTTTTTTTAAATTTACTATAATAATAAACTATTACAAAACCGTAAGCAAATGGCCTGGTCTATGTCCAGCAGTGGACTGCTGCAGGTTGTTGATGATGATGATTATGAACCGTGAGCAAGTTGCACGATAATTTTTAAGAGTCAATATTTAATGTTGAGACATAAAGAGAAGATTAGAATATAATAGAAAAACTTTATTGCACACCAAACAATATTACAATAAACAGAAAATACAACATTATAATTAAATCCGAATTCTTACTGACATCCTTTGGTGTTATATGTAAATTAACTATAGTTTTGGTGTAGGTTGGTAGTTTAGCTATATAACATAAAATTATGTAGATGAATATAATAACATGACCACATACAGATTAATAGACAAGATGAAGAGAACATTTTATGGAACCTATTCGAAAAGACAAAGTTAAGTAAATATACGGTATTTTTTTATTTACCAGTTGCAGAAATCCCCAAACACTTATTATCATGCAGCATAAACCACAATTATACAAACCAGACATTGCAAATTATTTATCTTTCAATATTGGCATTAATTTTTCCTTTAGAACATGACACATTTATAATCGTCGAGAATATGTTAACATATCTATAGATAAAATTTTTCTATTATTAAATAGTTTTTTTTAGGAAATTAAATATCAGTCTATATCCGCCAACCCTCTCTTGGTACCCGTAGTGGATTATGGCCTAAACTCTCTAATTATGAGAAAGACCCGTTGTCCCAGCAGTAAAAACCTTAAGAAGGCTGAAAAAAAACTGTTTTTTCGGTAGCGAGACTAATTTAAAATTTTTCTCAAGAGTCAATGTTTTTATATTAATCATTATCATAAATTACTTGTTCCTTGAACGTCAATTTCCATCTCATAAATGAGAATAACGCGCCCTACTAAGCAATTAAATTTATCAACATTTAAAATGGCGTGTATTGCCTGTAAGTGATAAAAAAGTACTTTGAAGATTCGATATTTTGATACAGTTTTCAGACTAATTTAGGTTTGATTTATTCTCGTTGCTATCAATTTCCTCTCGCAAACACTATCTCAAGTGTTAAATTATATCAATTCCTAAGAAAACAATGTGCAAATGTTTTGGTAAAAAAATGTGCAAGTGTTTGGTAATTTAATTGTATCTGTGACACAATGGCTTAGTGTTTGAGTGGCAATACAACTCTGTACTCTTTGATTTGGTTCTGGGGTAAATGTACTTTGTTTAGTGGTTACTTGGCTAGTTACCAACTTAATATTGTAAGACAACCACCATAACATATTGGTAATTTACAGATCTGAACATATGAGCACCTGGGCGTTTTGTAGTTAGGTGTCATCATCATACTTCACCATCTAGTCTCATCATCATTTAACACCATGTAATATTTAGGTCAAGTGCTTTAGTACTAAAAATTTAGGAACAAGTTTGCCTGTGCATTAGTGACACAGATAATTAGCCCCATTACCCTAGGTTTAGATGTTTTTCTTTTCAAATCTGGATGTATTCCATATAAACGTTTTGTAATAAAAATAAGCAGGTAAATAGATGAGAAAAAGAGTAAAGAAATAAAATAACATAAGAAACATTAATACATTTACTCAAGAAAAACTATATATTCATTTTACAATGCTCCTACTATAATTAAAAATAAAATAATATTATGTACAATGCATTATATTCTTTTGGTTGTATTCATTTACACAATATGCAATAATCAATGTAAAAGTTATCCATAATTTGCTATAAAGCAATTACAATTATCCAAAATTTTTTTTTTATCATTTTAGCAATTTCAATAACTTTCTAAACCTTTCTATCGGACATTAATGATCCATATATTCTGATACCTAAGTAATAAATATTGGAAAAGTTAAATTACTCACTAGAAGTATACAGCAAAAGTTACTATTTACCGAAAAAAAAAATTTAAATGTAAAAGTAATATTGTTATAGTTCTTTGAATCTGTTAGCTCTTTTAAATTTAAACATTTTTTAACAGAGTAATTGGAATGGAACTAATAAATAATAACAACAGTAGCAAGAATGTAATACCATGATTAAAAATTACATGCTAACTGAAGAGCGATTGTTCATCCAGAACTGATGACCAGATATAACCAATGTTATTACATACAGCAAGGCAGCAATCCAGCAATTGTAAGCATTCTGAAATTAGACAATAGAGACGATTAGAGATAATTTATACTACAAAGAACAATCAGTATTATTAAATTATAAATAAGTTATGTTCATAGCTTTTAAATAGTAATAAATACTACTGCTAATCACATTATCAATTTAATATTGTATACAGGGGTATTAAGAACAATATTTTAGTTGATGACTCATAAAACATATAAGTATAACTAACTTATAACTACAAATACCAAAAGTTAAAAAAAAAGTATTTTGTAAAAAGTAGCTGCCTTTTTACCCATATTCACAAGACAGTATAACAAAAAAGGATAAAAAAAATCTAGTAACATTCTGCATTTTTCATTAAATTTCATCTTTAGTATAAAAAAAATTAATCCTGTTTTATTGACCATGAACATTACATTACTTTTTTCCTACACATACATGTCATCATATGAACTTATGTATATAATAAATGAGTGAATGAAACCACAGACAGTTTACTTATTTCACATTTTTCATCTTTTATCACTTAGTGATCTAATGATAATATTAACAATTTTGTACAAAATAATACAAAGTGAATGATACTTAAACCTTGAAATCACTTTTATTACCCACTCACCTGACTGTATCCTACTTCAACTTTGTGAATAAATTGTTCTATGGTATGATGACCACCTTCTTCCTCAAGTGGCAAATCTTCTAGAAGAGCAACAGCTTCAATATAGTAGAAGACGCCCATCAAAGTCTGAAGGCAAAATTTTACAAATATTTAATCGTGAAAATTGTATGAGTTATGAATATTGGATAAGCATTTTACTCACCAACTGTATGATTCCCCAAACACTCAAAATTAACCCACACAGTGAGAGCTTTGGACCACAGAATTTACAGGCCATTTTGTTCGTATATTTAATAAAATTACGAACAGTAAATGATAAAATATCGACCACCGCTTGTCAGGTGTCAAAAATCACACTAAAAATTGAGCGCTCACATGATTAGTCTTTGTCTATGGTAAGATTTTTGTTAGTTAATTTAGATATAAACAAACATATTATTGAAATTTAAATTTCAGCATCTGTATTGCCGACTGTGAATATTTTATACTATATCTATCTTAACCAATGCTTTGAGTTATTAAAAATATTTTGTGGTGGTATAAAACCATTTTAGTAGAACGAAACGTTTATTTCTTAAAATGTCTATTGTTGCCATGTCTTTGTGTTATAAAGAAAATAATTGAAAATTTTAAATTGTAATACTATTTAATGCAATTAGATAATGCATCAAAATCGCAATTTAAATATAAAAGATACTTTTGTTCGTATATCATAAAATTCTATTGATTCATTGATTATGTCCTTACATTTTGTGAAAAAGTTACAGTACATTTAGGTTTTATATGGTAATAAATTGGCTTATGACACATTTTTCTTTATCGTATCGTGTCTCCGAATCGAAAATAATTTTCTATAATGGTGGATCGTTTAGGTACGCATTTAAATTAAGTAATTTACAATATTATAAATCCAGCTTTATTTTTTTCATTTACGACTACGGCTTAATGTTAGATTTGATGTGTTACACATAACTTTTCGTTGTTTGTTCGTTCGGTCACTTTCCTTTGACGTCAAAGTTTAATACTACACCGCAAATTAGAGATATTTTTTTCTACTTTCAGTAAATAGTGAAGCAAATGCCAGACGAATTGCAATGGTCGAGAACTGCTTTGGTAGTTCTGGACAAGTAAGTATATTTTGTAGTGTAATATTTTTAACTTTCAAAGTTTTGTGCGTTAATTTTATCACACAACAAACTCAAGAAGATAAGTCTTCTATACCTACATTAAACGAGTACGAACGATACGCTATCTCGTATTTATCAGAATATTATGAACATTAATTTATTTTTATGTATCTTTGACTCTGTATTAGTCACATTTCTTTTATTTTCTGTAGAAAAATGTATGTAAATGTATGTTATGTACTCAGTGAATTATAATAAATGCAATCATTATTTTATAATACTTCACTTTTTGGCTAATCAGAGAATTTGTTATAAATAGTAATGTTTTCATTATATGGCAAGCTTCTACTGAATTTCAGCCTTTAGCAGAGCAAGGAAGAGTGCTGGTCGGGGAAGGAGTGCTTACAAAAATGTGTCGCAAAAAGCCAAAAGCTCGTCAATTTTTCCTGTTTAATGATATTTTGGTTTATGGAAACATAGTAATAAATAAAAAAAAATACAACAAACAACATGTAATTCCACTTGAAGAAGTTAAACTGGAATCACTAAAGGATGAAGGACGTAAGTTTTATTTACTTTGGCCATTTTTTTATTGTTTGAAGCCATTTTAAATATTGAGTTAATTGTTTACCTCTTTCTATATTTACTTTAGAATGACATTGTGATATTGTTTTAAAATTTATTTATTTCATGTTAAAAAGGAGTAGATAATAATGTATTCATTGTTAAATTAATTTGTATATTTATTAATTATATATTTTTATTACTAAATTGATGACTCTTTTTCACATGAATCATTTTACTATGACATTAATATTG
>DWHU01002042.1:0-10798 GCA_018247975.1 Parides photinus
TTTTTTAAAAAAAAAAAAAATTTTTTTCCCCCCCCCCCCCCACTCTATTTGATTTTTTTCATCTTATGCTGCAAACTTCGATTGTAAACTATCGTCTAAATTAAGTACAGTATTAATATAGACATAGATATATTCATGTAAATGTTACATACATATATATAAAGTGTACGTTATATGTGTATGTATACAGAGAGACAAGCTTAAGAAGAACTACTGTACTTTTTAATTAAATTACTTTCATTTGCATATTATACATTTATCATCTATTTGCGGTATTTATTTACTGATGTATTCGTTATAAAAATGCTTGCTTGATATTCCTTTTTTAGCATCACCGAAAGAAACTGCAGGGGCGCAGGCTCGACTTCGATTGCAAACGCCGTAGGCAGGCTAAAGGTAATTTTTTTAATACTTATTGTACATAAATTGTCATCTTATATTTTAAAAACTATATCAATTATATTTAAAATTACTATCAGATGATTGAATATTGTTGATAACACATAGCTCCTGTTCCCTTCCTGTGATATTATAAATATCAGAATATAATAAGGTATTAATAAATTTATTTTAAAGTGATGAGATAAAATTTTCAACTAAGTGTAAGTGTAAACATTGCAGTACTGCAATTAACTACAGACTTTGTGACAAAGATGTTAAGCCTCATTACTGCGGTAATTTCTGTTATGCTTTGGATAATATTTTATTATGATATTTACTATTATTATTTATATAAAATGAGTATACACATCTAACGTTTTATTTTATTTTGTTATGCCAAGGACCAGGTAGGGTCAGCCCTTATATGAGTCCAAGTAGCAGTACTCATAGACAGGGTACGTTTAGAGTGAAAGTAGAAAATATGCTTGAAAGCTAGTTATCAGGAAATATGTGTATCGTCTTTTAATATTAATATCGTGTTCTATATGAAACGCTCGTTTTTTTTCATATTCCCGCCCTGCTCCCGTGGCGATTCTGTACCTCTGCCTTTTTGTGCCTGGTTTTGTTTTCAACGTTTGGTCTGTATTTTATTTTTATTTTTTGTTCTCTTTTTGTTTTTCTTTATTCACAAGCTAATTAATTTATTACTTTTTGTAATGTTATGTTTTGTTTTATATTATTTTTTATTGTTGCTTGTGTTGACCTTTTGTCGCTTTTTGAGAGTGGCGTACATCAGGTGCTCACATTGCAGACGATGAGATCCGGCAGGCCGAAGAGAAATTCGCGGAATCGTTGCAGCTCGCTCAAATCGGCATGTTCAATCTGCTCGATAATGATGTAAGTTTTTTAAACCAGTAACCAACGAGAGGTGTTTTAACGCACTACTTTGCGTGAATATAATTTCAAAATTCTGAAGTTATAATTCGTAATAACAAAGATTTATTTTTATTATACTGGTAACTACATACTACAGGTGGAGCAAGTAGCCCAGCTCAGTTTCTTCGCAGAAGGCCTCTTGGAATATCACCAGCAATGCACAGAGATACTCAAAGGATTGGTATCTACACTCATGGAAAAGTAAGTTTTGAACTGGTTACTGTAATGTATCTTTAGGAATCGTCTTGATATTCCACTGCAAAGTTTGTTAATATTACAATGTTACAAATATATTTCTTACTAATCACACTATCATTTGAAATACAATATACTTACAAATAAAGAATTGTCGCTATTTATAGGAAAGAGGAAGCTGTTAATCGTCCAAAGATGGAGTTCGTACCGAAGACCCTTGCCGATCTCCACATAGAAGGCGTGCACGATTTGAACAATGGTAGGCGGTACGGTTCCACACAGAGTCTGTCCCGCACCCGTAGCCACATCCCACCGTCCTCGTCTGTAGGAGACTTGTCCGTAGATCCACTCCGAGCTTGGGAAGAGCCCAGGCACCTATCCCGACCTGAACCTAGGCATCCATCCCATCCGGAACCCAGACCCGCCCTCGGCTTCAGGCCTCATCCGGCGCCCCGGCTATACAACGGCAAAGACCCGTGGACAGGTGAATTATATCTTTTATTTGCTTTATTATTTCGGTTTGATTTATTAGCTTGGGGTTCGTTGTATAAATGGTGAAGGACATGTGGATGTTTCATTTATACTATAATACAAGATTATTTAAAATATGAAATGTGGATAAACTTTTATTCAATAATTATTTATTATAGTAATACATCAAATCTGTCTCCATTAAAATATTGGTATGCACCATCAGTCATAATATGAGAGATAATATTCTGGAAGAGCACGCACTGTCTCATTGTTTCTTAACACTACATGTTACTGTGGTCAGAGAAAGATGTATTAGAAATTGGCTATCTCCTGTACAGTTTCATTTAATTTGTGACAATTAAAAAGATATTCGAAATATTTCTTATATTGTCTATATTATTGTAAGAAAAATAACACGCTTATTGAAAGTGTCTTCGCACTGCTGCAAAGCTTGGTGATGGTACACTCATTATCATGTGAAAATTCAAAGCAAACTTTCAATGTATTGCACAATACTGATGTTAACTGTTCTTCCACGAATTAATTCTTTCAATGTGTACTCATATAAACAATTTGTCATATTCACATTTTCTTAACAACCGCAACATAAAAAATTTGTAACCCTCATTTTTTATACAAGTCGTGATAGCTGGTTGAAAAGTTTATAAGGGTGCAGGTTCGCTTCCGACTGATTTTTAGCTTTGAAGCGGTGAAGGATAACATGATGAGAGGACCACAACTATTGCCAAAATATTTTATTTATTTAAAAACTTTGTTTATGCATACAATAAAACATAAAAAAGCGGACCTAACTAGAAAGAGCATTCGCTGCCAGTTTACTTATGTTTGAGCAGAAAAGAAGTTGTTTGAACAAAACATGTTAGCATTCGATAAATAATTTTATATAATACTTTCAATGAGAAATTTAATAAAATTATTGTAAATACAAATTTGTGCACATAATATGTGAAAGATTAAAGTATAATTCAAGTACGTATATACATATTGATGATAGCTGACAAAAGTTAAAAAAAATATATTTGATGAATTAGTAATACCTTTGTGAATCTGCAAGTTATTAGCGAAGTGGACAAAATGACCTTGGCTCTCCTATGAGAACATTCTGATTACCATTATAAGGAAAAATACGAGTGCTGTAATATATATCACTAACATCACAATATGTACTACTATGAATATCCTGTAACTTTCTTTTATAATCTGTAATTCAGTTTTTTTTTGCTTTCTGTATATAGATAGACACAATTCACGGCTGTGACGGGTTTTGCCGGATTAGTTAGCTGTTTCAGGTTTGCCGAGACGTCCACTCCTGTATTCCTTCCCATCTTTCCATTTATTTACTATATATTTATATCGTGAAATAGTAAAGAAAGAGATTTGTACCTTAAGACATTTACTGTTATATCCTTTATGATTATAGTGAATTCTGTGAATCTCTTTCTATACATGCATCAATATATATTACAAGTATTAGCCGGTGTCTAAAAAATGTTGTAGTTCGTTATCCTTGGAAATTGTAGCCTTTTCCATTGGTGTTTTTCCGCCTATCTGTAAACATTTTCTGTATCAGTTATACACTGAAACAGCATTCACTTGCGCTGTCGTTATAGTGCGTACGGAATACGTTACACAAAAACAAAGTCCATAATGGAAATTTAATAGAATTATGTTATTATATGATACGGTGTTTAATAAATACAGTAACAGGAAATACACGTGAATTAATTGAATTACTTTAGTTAAATTTAACATGTGGAAAGGATTTAATTGCTCTATACTCTTTTTAAATGAAAAGCACATTATCTGGCGTTATTAAAAGTTCATGTCCTATATACTCCTCCCCTTGTCTATAAATAAAATATATAAACAAGTTAACAAGCATTGCTCAGTGAATTGCAATGGGGCTTTTTTCGAAGTTGAAATTAATTATTCATAATAAATTACTACATTTTAATTTAAAAAAAAAATAGTATATTTTTGCTATTTGATGTCACAACAACATGTCAAAACGACCAACGCGAAACAGACGTACGGACGGACAAACGAGTGATCACAACAGGGGCCTTTTCTTCGAAAAAATCCCTGAAAAGGAACATCGTATATAAATTATTAGATTAAAAACACGGTTATTATATTGTTTATAATTTTGGAGATAAAGTAAAGGTTTGGTAGTAAACTGAGGATGGATAAATTTATTTATTTGCGTCGTGGAGAGGGCGGCTCGCACGCCAGCTCGCCCGAACACAAGCCGCCTTCTAACCTCGAGCTCTTCCCGGGCGCTGCCAACGCGCAACGCTCCAACCAGGGTAACACACAAACCCATACTAGTACATACATATATAATTACACTATAACTATCTAACTAAATATAGCCGTGATAGCCTAGTGGTTACGGACCTCGGCCTACGAATCGGGGGTCGTGGGTTCGAATCCAGGCGTGCACCAATGACTTTTCTAGTTACGTGCGGTTTAAGAAATTAAATATTACTGGCATTCCCAAGAAGGGTTAGCGTCAGGCAGGCGGCCGGCTGTAAAAACCATTGCCAATAACCCTAGCAGTGTGTTTAGCAGAGATGGAGATTAACACACTGCCCCAACCCCAAAATTAATTGGGAAAATGGGAAAGACAGACAGACTAGACATTTATAATTACTCTGTACTGTAAAGGTATACTTTAGCTCATGTGTGTTCAAACGCAAACACGTTTACGACATTTACAAGTTTGTGCTGGAAGAAGTTAAACATTTGTTACATAGTTACAGAAAACACTTTCATATATTTAGACATTTTTACAAGTAAAATTATTAAGAATTTTTGATATAAGTATACATCAACACCATCTCTCATTTGAGCAGCCTGGTAGATAAAAGGTCATAATTTTTTTTAAAATGCCTTCAGACCAGCAGTTAGGATAATAAGAGAACTGTTTACTACTATTATACACAAAATAACGCTTGATTGTACTTTAAACAATTCATTTATACTTCACTCGATGACTACATAAAGTATATTTTCTCTTGTCTTCTTTCATCTTTACTGTGCCATAAGACAGTTAGTGATATTGGCAGTCGTATTTGCTACCTCAATGCATGTCGACATTTATCATGAGATACATTTTACTATCGCTATTTTTTTACATTGCATTTCGTAGTCTCGTCTTTGTCGGCTCTTAATATTACGTCATAAAATCATTTATTAATGTATGTTAATTAACATTATCATCTTTCCGAATTTTAACCGTATAACAAAGTATCACCAAAATAGCGTTGAGTATTAGTTTTGCTAAATTTGATAATGCTTTTAAATATATTATTTTGTGAAATCGTCGTGGGAAATGCTTGTTACTGTGTGTTAAGTTTGTGATGTTGGCTGTAAACGTTAGTCTTAGTTTATGTATTAGGAAACGCAGTGTTTGCTTCAAAGCATGTTACTTCGTGTTTTTATACTTACATCGCCTAGTAGTCGCCATTTTTTATTTTTAAGAATATGGTATATTAATATTGTGTTATATAAATATTTGGACTATTATATAACACAATTGTTGTACTAGTATGGCGGCTGCTTTAGAATGAATGTCATAAATAAGCGATATTTTAATGTGTATTTTGTGGTAATGCACCAGCTTCGCCGCTACCGTCGCCGGTTAAGTCACCCGCGCGGACGCCTATGGCACCGGCGAAAGGACCTTGTTGCACCGCTCTTTATGACTTCGATCCAGAGAACCAGGGAGAACTTGGATTCAAGGTATTCACCATACTATACTCTATCAAATATAGCACGAGTCCTATGACAGATGTCAACATGACTTTAATAGGGATGTACCAGTGTATAAATAATCTAACGGGAGATATAGATAAATTGCTTAGGATATTTAAAACTATAAACAAATAAATACCCTCACGCTCATATCCCCAAAGTAATAGGCGTAGGTACAAGGAGTGTACCCACGATTAGTCGACGGCATTAGGTCCCAATATGTGACAGGTGGCAAGCCTGTCGACATATCGGGCACATATCCAATCCCAAGTAACGTTATATATTACATTATTTCACTTTACACTAAACAAAATGTCAAATAATTCAATAGCAATACAATAGGTAACAAAAAAAAAACTACAACTTTTTACGTTTATCAATAGTCCCAATCCTAGGTAATTTACCTTTCAGTGTGACCTTGTGATACTTAATACATTTTAATAATAATTGTAACTTTGAATTTGATAAGTTACTAGAGATATTTAAGAAGGGATTTTGCACTTATCAAATATGTATAAAGTATACTTCAATGTTAATAAATCTCACACGTGGCAATGGGATGTTTTTTTATGTGTTGTATAAAAATATTGTGAACGTAACGCTTGTACAAAGTTACTACGTCCATTTATTTGACATCTGTTATAGAACTTATGATATATTCAACAGATTATAAGAGTAAATAAAAAAAAAAATGTCGTCAATGGATATCATCTATATAATAATACTTAGACACATTCGCAGCCTCTACTTCAAAGTCAGAAGTATTTGACTTAGTATCACATTTACACTTAATTTTTTCGTCAACATTTTTGATATTCTTAAAGTAAAACTGATAATGTTTAAAAAATGTAATACTTCAAAAATTAACAGTATCAAAATCAATTTTTAAATATAAATTTGTAATTATCTGGAGAGAATGTTTATTGGAGGTACATTTGTTGCTGAAGACTATAAGTGTACCACCGCAGATACTATTTCTGCCGCTTTACTTTAGTATGCAAACGTAACTATGTTTCGATTTAAAGAGCATTGAAGAGAGTAAAATGGCCAAGGTAAATATACTAAATGTCTCAAGACGATGAGCACAATGTGATGCAGTGTATTTTATTCTTTCTAGTTGTACTTTGAAATGGGTCTTTGTCGCTTCGTAGGATATAATAAAAATGATCATCTTAATAATACTATATATTATTAATACAGGAGAACGACGTGATCACGCTTATAAGCAAAGTTGATGAGAACTGGTTCGAGGGCTCCGTCAACGGAAAGACCGGCTACTTCCCCATCAGCTACGTGCAGGTCACCGTGCCCTTGCCAAACATGTAAACGTACTCACACTACACGTTCATTCTTCTATTGTCAATCACACAACTACTTGAGATTTTACTGCGCTGTTTCCATTACAAAAACGCTTATACACTTTTTATTTAAAATTATATCGTTCATACATCTGTGTATCACCTATATAACTTAAAGTTATTATTCAAGCATTGTTAACAATGTTACTATCTTCGTGACGCAATCGCAGTGCTTGCCTTGTAACACACATGTCCTTGGATCGATTGCGGACTACCTTGCTGTGTTCCGGCAAAATTTGAGGGAGCCAAAATATTTGGAGCAAGCACACATCATTCTCCACGGCTTCATTAATAATAAAATTCATTTAAAATTGATGTTAAGTGTTATTCTATTGTCGATAATAAAAATTACGACTAAGTGGATATCTAGATACGAATGGTATGTTTTTGTCCCTGTTTGTGATGATGCATAACTTGCACAATCCCGTTTTAATGATTTTCATTTGTAAACAGAAAATAAGTTCGAAAATCATTCCATCGTGCTCTATTTTCTGTTGAAACCATATTTAACTGTAGTTAATCCTTTGGTTTAACACGTATCATCTATTTAAGTAAAAGTTATAATGCATACATGGTTTTCAATTCTTAACTATTATTATTGAATGTGTAGAAAATATTTTTCAATACATTTCCTTGTTCAGACATTCGGTTACTATATTAATATTATCAGTATTAATATATAAAAAAAATAATAGAAATCATCATCGCGCAAAGAATAGTAACTTAAGTGTTAAAAATATTACACGGAAGAAAATTCCCTAAAAAGAATTTAAAACTTAAAACCTTTGTCAGCCCAGCCATATTCCTTTTAAGAAGTTAAAGTTGTCTTCCCGCCTTTTATTTTTATTCTTACATAGAAAACCAAAATATTGTTTGAAAAAAAAACCTATTTTAAACATTATTATTACATTATATTCCAAACACACAACAATCAGCGCAGTTGCAAGTATGTGTAATTATTTCGGTAGGTACTAAGTACTTTACATTCTGGCTCTTGACAGCATTTAAAAACGGTGATATTCTTTTTAAAGTATCTTTAATAATTATTATTAATTTCCCGATGCATACTAGGTTTTGTGACATACCCAAAATGTTGCACGAGTGCGTTTTTTCATGTATTTTTTTTTTTTACTTTATAATAAAATGTTAGTTTTACGACGTAAACTAGTTTGTATGAGATTAGATTTTATAGTTATGTATTATTGCTGGTAGTTACCTATCTTAAAGAAAAAATGTATACAACGTAAAGTAATCATGATCGAAAGTAGAGGAGGTGTCCTTGTATCTTGCCTCATCACATGACGTTTTTTTAAACAATCTAAATTAATCATTGTGATACAAAAGTACTATTATATTTACGTTTATTAAATGTTCGTGTCATTCTTCATTTAATATCGAAACAATCTTAGCTTCTCGATGTTTAATTACCTTTAATAATTTACATTCATCATATAGAAAACAGACCCCCATTCTATCACTTTTGGCATATTAAAGACAATACCTAGATCTAATATTAGACATAAATGTAAGTTCATAAAAATTATCGTTCTATCTTCAAGTGTCTATTTAATATTAAGTATTCGGACTTAAAATATTTGTCAATGTTATGAAAGTGTTACAAATACGGTGTTTTGATGTGCAATATGGTTTAAAGCGGCCATTACTAACTTTACCAAAAGAAACTTAGGATTTAACCAGACGCTCAGATTTTCAAACGCTATCCTTCCAAACATTGGGCTTACTTGTTGTTGTACTAAATATTCTAATAACCCTAACATTCTCTAGCTAGTTAGCAGTTAAAGAGAATATTATATATTTTAATGTTATTCATCTATACTGAACTGTGTGTTCTTGATGTCGTTTTTAATAAGAATGATGTAACGGGGCAAATCGTATTTAATTCGGTGCATATTTTGTGTATTTATAATTTTATTCTATTTTTTGTATAACCAAAGACACACTTTGCTTTACGTGCATATTTATATAGACTAACGCGTGACTACTACCCACCTGATGGTAAGCAGCTATACATCTTCGATGTAAATAACAGACTAGAAGCTTATACATTCTGCTCTAAATAGTTAATTGATGACGCCTTAGTTTCTATCAATGTAAAGAACATCCTACATATTTTTTTTTTTTTTACTTTTGTCTTTACCCATGTTAAATAATTTCATAAAGGCCAACAAATTTTGTCATAGATAGTTTTGCCCCGGGTATGTTTCTATGTAATGTATTAAATATTTGGTATATGTATTCTTGTTCATGTTAATGTAATCTAAACTACTATAATTAAATAGATGATGAATTTGACGATTTATGAGGTGTATCTAATACAAAAGTTTATTTGTATTAAAAATTTATCCTGATCTTTGCTCGTTTCGCCTCCCAATAAAAATGTTAACAATCATGGCGCTGTTTTATTTAATTAATTTTAAATATGCATGGTATTTTAACGAATATGCCAAATAAGTATACGTTTAAATTAAATGATGCAATAGGGGGAAATGTAGGGGCAGAGTAACCATTTTAAAATAAGTACAAAATTCTGTAAGTAAATTTTTATTATATCAGTGCAATAAAATACATGGGAATCGATTTTAATTGAAATTAAACACTAAAAGAAAGAAGCCAGAAGAAAGAGGGCATTGATGAAATATTGTTATGATACAGACACAAAGAGTTCCCTAACAGAACATTATATTTGCTTACAGTTAAACTTGTATTCGATGTTATGTTCTCTGCAATAAGGGTAGACATTTTTAAAGATTATAAAATATACACTCACTATCCAGTACAGTAAATAATTACAATCTACTTTTTAATTTCTAAAGATGTCTTCCAAAACCAATTTTGGCCTTTTCTTCTTTTCACAGTAATGTGCCCATTTCTGCACCTAATGTATTTGAAGCTAGCCTTCAATTGTTTTGTTTTCCAAAGCAGAAAACTGTGGCGGTGTGAATTGACAGGAGGACACCGACGAAAACATAGGACACAACGCTGTCATGGAGAATAAAAGTGGCATTAATATTATATAGTTAATTTTGGGTACATTAACCATAGTAATAAACTATAGTGATGACCCCGACGTGATGTTGAGAACTGAGAGTATCCAGGCGCGTTTTTAATTTTAGCCACTCTTCTGTGAGATTGGCGAAGAATCTGGATTCGCCATGACAAAATATAATTTAAGAAATGCAAACTAAATATATGTTGCAACGGTTTCCCGAAGAAATACCTTGCTGTTTCTACTCAAACCGACGTCGGTATCAGTGTATTTTTAACGAAATTTTATGAACGTTTTGCTGCCGAAATCCAGTTGTCGCGAGTGCTTTCTCTCAAGACGAACACAGTGATGGTCGATGATGCTCAATAACACCATATTTCATTTTATTTAAGACAGTTGGTTTTTTAAATCATTAGATATGTTTTCAAAGATTTTAGTGTTTTGATTTTTTTTTGGTACACGTTTATCTTTATTGTATATTCGTCTATCTTGTCTGAGTAGTATTTTAGCGTACCGTGAAAATTTTCTCTTATAATATTTTTAATTTCTTTTTATTTATTTGTTATGGACTAGCGATTGACTACGACCCCACTTGATGGTAAGCGGCGATGTAGTCTTTGGTGGTAAAGCGCACTAGTCTAGAAGCAGCTTATTCACTCTCCTCTTGAAG
>DWHU01002043.1:0-10797 GCA_018247975.1 Parides photinus
TTGTCAATATTATTATTTTTTCTCATTAAACGTGTAGGCGTCCTGTATTTCCAACAAAAGATAACCTCGAAATGTATCATAAAGTGAATAATGTTTTTCCTGTTCTCTACAATGAAACATAATTACGGTATAACGTAAAGATATTGTCTTTTAAATAAAAAATAACCATAATAGGAAACATTATACAAAGTCATAAACATGAGCAATACAACCTTTTTCGTATATACTCACACTTCTAAAGGGACGTATAAATTTAACACGCTCTCATTCCAAAGTACAAACATCATAGTTTCATAGCCACAGCACAAGATACGTGGACGGTCCCTTTACGACCGTCTAGCACTAAAATGTATTCGAATAAAATTCGTTATCCATCAAAATTTCTCTTTCCTTTTACTCAATGCAGCAGCCTTCATAAGAGAGTTAAAAGGACAAGGATTTAGAAACATAGATACGTTCACAATGTTCATTACATACTTCGTGAATTCCTGTTACAGGTCTTTGGAATTTGTCTAAGTACCAGCAGTAATCAATAATATAATCTATATTTATAATACTCTGATTTATAAAGTGTTTAGCAAATAATATTACTGGGACCAGATTCGGGCTCAATAATATAGTAACAACAACGTTCTTATTATGTTACTTTGACACAGTCGGAAACGATTTCTGATTCAAAAGAATCAACGAAAATGTATTTAAAGAAGCAACAATGCGTCTACATATTTTAAATTGACTCACTTCAATATAAGCCATGTAATAAATGTTCTAATATTAAATTTAGAAGTATTAGACAAGTTTTTTATAACCATGCCTCACCAGCATATTAAACAGAAATTATCCAGAGCTTGTCTCTCCACATATGTCTTATCCAGTGTAGAGAATCTGCGATCTGTTGACTAATTCAGGGGCCTAAGCAAAGACTCCATTCCACCTGCGGTTAGGTGTAACTTAACGAACCCTCTCTGAATCTTTAATGTAGTTTCATTTAATGTAAGCTAGTTGCCAACTTCATGGATGATACGCCGTTTGTTTTGGAATTCTAAAAGCCGGACGTTAAATAAAAATTTATTCAAAGTCGTATCTGCGTTCGTATTAAACATGTGTGACCAACGTTACTATGCGTATTAAATGGCGAAATATTATAATTTTTTAAGTAATATGTTATATAATAATGATTTCATTTTTATAAAGTGATAACTCTAACTAGAAAAGACTATGACGAAGCAGAGATAGCTTCGTATATAAGGTGGTCAAATGTCCTATACATTTCGAAGAGGCGAAGGTTCGATCCCCACTGATCTTGAGTTTTCGATGAAGGAAAATATCGAGGAGAAACCTACATGTTCCAAAAGCAAAAGCTTTCGAACAAGAGCCCTAGGGTTTCTTGTGAGAGAATGCACCCGAGTCCCAGTAGTGATATCATTAACGGCTATATGTCTAAAAAAATTAACTGTATACATTTAAACATTATTTGATTTTAAACGAAACTCCAACAGTGTACAAACAAGTGCCATTAAAAACAAAATTAATTTCCAAAGTAAACGTCTCGAAATTACCTCTTTACCTGCGTAGTAAAATCAAGAGCGGAATTAATTCCATTACCAATACAAACAGCCACCTTGACGGCAAGCAGGCGCTCCTCAAACTGAGGACTCGGTTCCCTACTTCGCAAATTAGATTTCGCATAAAGCCTATTTTAATTTGCGCCGTCGCTAAACATTGCGAGCTCTTTAATGTTTAAGCGGGCGCGCAAACTCTCGCTATTGACAGTGCGCGGCCCACGGCGGCCCATGGCGGCCCATTGCGGCCCTCGGCGGCCGGTTGACATCCGACTACAGAGCAAATATGTTCCCGGTGGCGCGACCCCGGCCGGCCGCGATAATAAGCTTACCGGCGGGGCGCGCCCCGGGAGCCCTGAGCGCCGCCCGACCTCCGCGCTATTATTAAATTCTTTTGTTGTCCGCACCGACGGAATGCCCAGTTATTTACGTACGGCCCAGCAACGGGATCAACTCGAATATCTCCGACCTGCACCATCTTTGAACCTCGCCACGCAAAGATGAAACGGATTACACCAAATTTTTCCTGAATCGGCTCGACATCGCCTCGCTTAAACTCAAAGTTATTTCAACAATTTAATTCACAAAGTTGAAATATAAGTAGCAGGTGCTCACACGCCGCTACGCCTCCGTGTATTTAGCAAGGCAATCATAAAGCTGGTATAATTTAAAACGTGAAAATCCGGGGCCCCTCGCCGGATTTGGGAGTGTAAGCGCGCCGGTGCTGCTCTCGCGAGCATTACTCTCTGTACAACAATAAAACTCATTAATTCAGCCGTGCGGTCTCGTTTTATAAATGTTTCACGTATTAATAAAATTAACAAAGAGCGGCGGCGGTGCGCGGGAGGGCTATTTCTCGACAAAGCGTTGGAGCAAAACACAATGGAATCTAAAATAAATACGAGGACTTTAGCAAACAGAGTGCACAAAGAGTTCCACCTGGCGAGCGCGCCGTCTCCGCTGCAAATTAAGTGGCCGGAGCGGAGTGGACTCGCCGCGTGCGATGCCCGCGAGGCGTCGCTGCGGACGCTTTGCGACCCTCGCTTCCGCTTGCTGCCAACGCCTAATAGTCTCAAAAGTTTTTATTAAGTTTAACATTTAAATACTTTTCATTAGCGTACATCCAATAATTTATATTATTTATATTTTAATTTAACATAATATATGCATATTATATTAAATACGTATATACCATATTAAATTTTCAACTTTCTCTTGGGTGTGACTGGTAGAGAATTTGGAACTGGTAGAGGTTTTAAGTCTATCTATTGTTACGTATTCGACATAAACAATAAACATATAATTTAGAAATCTAGACATACATACATACTTTCGACTGTTAAAGTTATATAAATATAGAGGATATATTGTTTTGATTTCCTTGAATTTTTTGTTAGTAACGTAAAACAAATAAATAAATTAATGAATTTTACGCCGTAAACGTGCTAATCGTGATCGTGAATGTACATTGCATATCACGATTTAATGTTTTACAGAGCCATTATGGCTTAGTTTGTAAGGTGGTTGAACAGGCTATACGTTTAAAGAGACGTGAATTCGATCCCCGCTGAACTTGAGCTTACAGTGAAGGAAAGCATCGTGAAGAAGGCGACGTATTCCTATATCGACAGCTTTTGTGGATATGTGACATCCGCCAAACCGCACTTCGACAGTGTGAGAGAAAGCCCTGACTTTCAGCGGGGAGCATGAAGTGAGCGTTTTATAATATAATGTATTTTTTTAATATAATTTGTTTTCGTTTTATATCATAAAATAATATATATACATAAAGTTTTTGATTTAAAAAAATAATTCATTAGTATTGGAAATAAATTTTAGTGAGCTTTTAATATTTTATGTAAACACTCGTAGGAGACACTCTTATAAAATGGAAGCAGCTTTCCTTGTAATCTTTATCAAACAACACTGTCTAGTTCAAAGCAAGCAGAGTGTACCTCCCTTGTGTTATGTATACTAGATAGCTGATAAACTACTTAAATACACATTTCTTGTAAATATATACATATCATACATACTTTGACTTTGAACAAATATTGTCTGTGGCGTGAATCGAACCCACGACCTTTTACTAAAAAAATCTCTTGTGATAGAAAGCTTTTTAGGTATGTACCCTCTACACTAGTTGGTAATCCATGTTTGATGTTCATCGAATGAAAAGGTTATCGTTTGTCGTCCTAATCCTTGGCATTGGTGTAGTAAAAAGAGCTCAGTGTTTTTGTCGCGGCGACGGATCGCACCCTCGTTGCCAGATCGCTATCGTCGGCCGGCGTTTAGCGGCGGCGGACCGCTGCTTATCGTCCAAATTACACCGTTTTACTGGATACTCTCAAAAACCGTGCGACGTGGACATTTTCATCGCGACTAAACTGCCAACCCCTACTAATGTCACCATTTGAAAATTTACACATCTACCTAAAACATAGATTTTACGCCTGTCTCATAATAGTTTGGTGTGAAGACGAAAGTCGTCTCATATTCCTTAAATATTGTAAAAAGGTTATAAGAAGAGTTATTCAAAGAAAATAGAGACAATGTAAATTTAAGTACAAAACAATAACAAGGAAAGAAATAGAAACAAAAATAATGTATAGGAATAAGGTCGTGACAAATATTATAAATAAATAAGGAGACTGTAAAAAGATAAACAAAATGAAGTAGATAAAGTAAGCGACGACTAAGTCTGAGAGGTGATGCATGAATGGATTAAATAAAAAGGTTCTAGAAAGTGTGAAAAAAGGATATTTATGAAAGGTGAAATGAAAACTCTATAAAAATAAAGTAATAAAGATAGAGTAAATTCAAAATAAAGATATGTTGACCCCGAACCCACCAGACCGGGGGAACGAGTATAAAAAAAAATAGTTTGGTAGCTACCGCCGCAGCTCCTATTTCTACCGCTAAACTCAACTGTATAAATAAAACTGTGTTCTTGTTTGAGGGTATTATAACTAGTGAAATTAGTGGGGTAATAATAATTAGGAAATTTAATATCCTGTCTTCAGGTGACGTGAATCAGGTGCTGTGTACATCATTCTACCTAGCGCTACGTTGTATGCAAGTATTTACCATCAGGTCTTCCCTTCCAGTAGCTTTGAAGAATAAAACAAGTTACGAAGCATTACTCAACAAACAATAATGAAGCTTTTTCCGCGGAAGAGATGAAAACGTAAGTTTTTCTAAGAAAATTCAAAGGTTATCATAAAGTTTTCAATATTCATTATAATAATGATCACTCGTTTAATGACTGGGAACACGGACGCAGGGACGGACGGACGACCCGAGTCGGCATAATAAGGTCTTTTCTCTGAAAAAGCCCCAAAAAAGTAATTTTTTATTCATTAATAAAATTTAAATGTGCAATAAGACGATGCTCATAATGTTGAAGGGCTCAAAAAGATTTTTTAAATCATATTGTATGTTAGTGCCTCTTTCAGACGACCGATGTAAATCATCTTTATTTTTAAATTCTTAACGATACGTAATGTACTAACTAAAGTTCTCTTCTAACCAAAAACTGTCATTGCTTAAGGAAATAAATTTGCATTGCAATGATAACAATTCAGACGATCTTCGTTGTTGGACATCCACAAGCAATTCAAGCAGTGGTTTCAATTTAAAAAAAATTGCATGATATGTATAAGATGTAAGAGCAACATTATTTTATTCAATTGCACCAAAAATACTTAGTAGTGGTAGAGAGCTTTGCGATCTCCACATTCGACCCCCGATGGGCGGCGGATTTTATTGCCATTCGTATTGTCGGCTAGAGATTTACTTTGACATGTCGGATATTCGTTTGTTGACTCTTCATTGGGTTTCCGCAGCTTTTTCCTTTTTTTATCGCAACCTCTAGTATTACTTTCGAACGTAGACTAAATAACAGTTTTGGGATATTCTGTGAGAGACAAAGATTTTTCGTATACATTCTCACTTAACGAATTGCTTGAAAGGTGTTTCTGTTCTCGAATGTTATCTTTTCGTAAATCATATATATTACTTTTAATATTATCAGGTTAAAAGTAAATACTTTATAATTTATTTCATAAAAGCTTTCTCGGGTTTTCTCAAACTTGAGGGCTTTTTTTTTCAACTTTTTCAATTGGCTGCAGTTAATTAAAATTCCTTTTAGATACGCTAAACGACATTTTGCCGGCGTAAAAATTTTCTTTGTGTCGTAAATACGAAGGTATGTTAAAGTAAAACGCATCAGGTAACACATTAACAGTGTTTCCGCGAAAGCCTTTGTCTGCACTCTACGAATTACGGGTAAAGGAGAAAATTTAAATACCCGCCGGGACTGTTTTACATGTAAGAGATGCACTTTGCATGTAATGTGGCGATTAAATGAGGCGACAGTGTTTCAGACGGCATTCGCATCCGCCATGCAGCGAGCAAGGAATTATTGGTAATGAACCTCGATTTCATTGCTTTGCCTATGCATTTTACAGAACTTGAATGTTTCCAATACGTCAAAACTTTTCATTCCTTATATGATCGCACAAATATCTCAAATCAATCCATATTGTTATTCGTAACATTGCCTTTCTGTTTACCTGATCTGATAACAGAGTGAATTTTTAAGTGTATTAATTAAAAATCTTTTGCAGACTTCTTTGTAAGCTTTTCGTCATCAACCGGTATTACACAAAAGCTAAAATTGGTCTTCTCAAGTCGCTAGACTCGTTGTAATTGCAATCTTCGGCCAATCGCAATTTCTACCAGTCTCAGCGTAGGTCAAGGAACCAAAGAAACAAAAAGCTTCTTAGATATCGTTTTTTATCCGTTATTCCTACATATACATTGACATAGATAAATCATACATATTAAATAAACTTTGAACTCGTTCTTTTATCAACTGAAATATCATACTCTTACTATAATATTTATAATTGTAATTTATGTTTTTTTGTAATTGTTAGTGTTATAATTTATTGCATGCTGTATTTACCTGTAATTGTCTTGTTATGTTATATTTTTACATTATGTATGTATTTAGTAAAAGTATTGGTACTAATACTAGCGTTGGTAAATCAATAAATAAATAAGAAAGTTATAATCATATAATACAAAACATTAAAGTAAAATAAGTAAGCATTAACAGCTGTTTAATATATCGTAGATGTTGCTATACTTGCCCGCCGATTTCCAGAAGTTGAAAGGTTTTTATGTTAAAAAAAATCTCCCATCCCTTAGCAGCGGTATATTAGATCGTGTTGTGAATGTGTATAGATCGTTAGAGGACGACACTCGCCACAAAGGTGCAAAGTGCATGGGGAGGGAAACTCAATTAAAACAACGTCGTGGTGCGCTTGACTCACATTACACGATTAGGCGAGACGGAGACATTGTTAAGCGCGCGAACAAACGAATAGACATACATACTAACAAAACAACACAATAAAATAAGTATTTGAACACGATGTATATAATATAAATAACATACATTCTGCCATATTCTTATTAATACTGAACGATGAAATTCAAAAGCCAAATCCACCTTTGCAATTGGTGTATGAAGTCAAATAAATAAATCATCGCCGATCTATATTATATATAATGTTCTAAAAAACATAAATATAACTATATAATCATGATAGTTCCATACTTCTGATAGTAATTATTAAAATATTCTCACTGAATAGACTGAACATTACCCTCGTGGATTATAAAATTGATGATAACCAATAAAACTGCTTTAGATCCATCCAACCGACCGACTTGCTCGAGTCCAGTTCGTTTTTTTATGAAACACAAAGTAAATATTTTATATTTATAAATTACTTGATAAGCATAATATTAGTGACAATATTTTTTATAAATTAGTTAAGATAAATATGTACTTGCAATCATCATAAACCTTTGCACAGGGAATCGTCGGCTGTACAGATCCAGTGGTTGCCAAGGGCCTTGTTCTTAAATCGCCGGCCTTTTGATTAGATCTCAACTTTTGCTTAGTTTCTCTGAACTCTGTAATACGTCTTCTACATACGACCCTTTTTACAATAGATGACCAGTCTTTTGATTAAGTTTATTTACTCGAAAAGCATGTAGGCTTGTGGTTTTTTAACGGGTTGCTTCTCAAGCTTTGCTAAAGTCATGAAATACAGTACGGAAGTACATTATTTACACTAAAGAAATATGTTATAAATTATCAAGTTAGATCAACTTAACAGTAATAATGCAATCATAAAAAAAACACAAATGTCATTTAGGTAATTCTTTGGACAATGTGAAAATAATCTTTATCTGAAATATGTAACCGTGACATTTTTTGTTGGGGGCGTAAACGGGCGACGACTTCTGACCAATGACCGCCTCGGGGGAGGACTCACTTTGTAGAACCGAGATTAAGATGCTACAGGCGAGAAATTGCCTTTTTTTTGTTACAACTTAAACCGCTTTTATTTTCTCTAGTTCTGTTCATCGACATGTAAAAAGGTGACTTTTTGCTATATATTTAAGGCAAAGGCATGTATTATCGCTCTATTTTGTCGTAAGCTGACATTGGATAAAAAAATCATCAGATGGCTGTAGATTTTATAAACGAGAGACTACATAATAGAAAGTGCTCTAATCTAATAACAACTTATCCACTCTTTTCTCAAAGACACCCATATCATAATTATATACAATATACACTTACTTCGGTAAATTGTTCCATTTCTTTGTTGTCCTCATCAAGAACGTGGAGGTGAAACTTGTTTTAGCACACTACGTGGTGATATAGGAAAGGAAATATTGTAGCATGAAACTAGTCTTATATTGCTAAAACTAAAGATACAACATTTTAATGGCATCTGCTTAGCACAAGAAATGTTATTTGTGTCGTTATAGTTGTTGTTGTAAAGGAGGAAGCTACCCGCGGCGACTGTTACACGATTCAGTTTATTGTGGTAATAAAAAGCACGCGGCCCTCTGCGGCGACGCCCAATTAATTAATGAGCCAACTTGAAAATGAATTACACCATCGGGACTCGAAGGTGTTTCAAATAACGACATTTGAACATTTTCTTACCCGCCACTCCGGACGCATAAAATTTTAAGCGTCGTAACATCGGCAGCATCTTGACTTTATATCTGGAAATTAAACTTATTTCTTTTAAATTCCTAATCCTCTTGTTCCGAATGATATTAAGTAAAGTACGGCTAATTTAATCTGTGTGTATATTTATCGATGATAATTTGAAACACGGTATGATTTCTAGTATTATAACTCGAAACTAAAACATGATTGGGTTATTATACAGTTCCCATACTTATAGAACAGGGATGATAGATATTCTGGCGTAATAGTTATACAGGAATACCTACAGACTATTACACAAAAGTTTCTTAAATGTTTTATAATCCCATAAATTATCAATTCAAAGCGGCAACCTGCGCTGCTGCTACATATAACGTTATAAATCAATATTCAAGTTATACAAAGTGATAAACTACTTTAAATTCTATCTACTATAATATGAATGTTATCAGATAAATAAATTAGCAAAATTTCAGCTTAGAAGTTTTAAATATGTAAATAACAAAATTTTATATCAACATATAAAATTTCCATCCACGATTTACAAAGGAAAAGCGATTTTGTTGCCTTTTATAATACGGGCGTCCAAAGTCATTTAGATTTTAACTCATAAGCATAATTTTATACATATATGTATGTAAAAACGGTCAAACGGTATTTAAGCATTACATTATTGATATTTTTTGTTAAATATATTTTTTTTTAATGTAGTTAGTCAATAAATCACAGAGCGTCTCAACTGTCTGATCTTTAAAATCTCTAGGATCTCGAACATATATAATAATGATGAATACAGGTATTTTTTAATTAAAACGCTTTAACCTAACATCAAACAATAACTAGACTTCGTTATTTAATAAACGTTAACTTTTCGAAAATATATAAAATTTAACGTAACGAAAACGTTTCTAAACTTTACGTTTGGCTAACAGACCTTTAACAAAAACAAAGCCATGAATCCGCTCCCGCACAAAGCGTATTTAATTTTTGGCTTTTGCACTTAACTAGAGTCCTTAGATCAATTCAGTTTACGATTCCTCCTCCTCCTCTCCCCAAGAGTTTCTCGACGCCACAATCGGTTTACGACGCTTTTTAGTAGAAATTAACAATTTTACGACCACAAAATAAGCCTGTCGATCCTTTGTAACGAAGTTGTTATAAAATTGATGTATTTAAATTCTGAAGTAAAACATTAATTCAAATAATAATTTGTACTTAATAGTTAAAGGAAATCGACATTTTCTTACACATAATTCTTTATTACATGTTTCTAAAAATTGTTTAATAATTTTATTTTCGCTAAACATAGATAGACACAATAGAAAACAGCTATAGCTGTGTCAAACTTTTATTCAGTCAAATGTTTAACGCAATATCTAGACCTGTGTTTAAAACCTACATACATGTAATACCTTATGCGTAAAAGAGTATAATATATTAACTAAATTATTCAAATCGTTAACATAGTTTTGTGACTATTTTTCGTATAATTACCAACATTTAATTTTTATCAGAATATGTGAATCTAAGGACTTGGTATAAGATAATGCAACAATAATTACTAAAGTTGTTTTAATTTGCTTTTTTATTTTATTATACTTAGAACTTTATATTAGTTTTATCTAAAATCATTTTAGTTTAATTCTACAGTTAAGTCGTTTCCCTTCTTCACCTTCGTTTGAAGCCGACGCTTACGGAGCCTCGTTTTGCGGGACTTTTAATAGAGGCAACGCGGACTGAATGTAAATCACCCCCGAGCAGGGTTGAAAATATGTGCTTTACATTTTATCTTTCCAAGTAAAAATATATTTGTTGTACATGATGTCTTTATAAAAACTGCTAACTAACTGATTTAATGGTATCGCTAATCAACATCATGAATAATACGCTAAGAAACTTTTTATTTGTATTGTACTTACCTTCAAAATCTCGAACTAATTAAGTATATTTCTTTAGACTCGTTTTTGTCAAATATTTTGCTGCGGGTATTAACAGGCTGAAATGGTGTTCATAACGATAAAACGATAATAATTATTTCAATAAACAATGACTTCAAATATGTGTAACGTATATAATATGGTCTACAAATAAGAAAATATTATTTTTTTTTATATTGGTGACAACCTTGCGTTATCTGCATTCGTGATGCCAGTTGCCAACTGTAGCACCTGGCTATTTACCCCATTCCCC
>DWHU01002044.1:0-10796 GCA_018247975.1 Parides photinus
ACTTTACTTCTTTGGAGAAAGATCATTATTATTAATATTGTTAGAAGAGAAAAAATGTTTCAGAAACTCTAATAAACATGCATGCACCTAACATTGTTACAGGCAAATATTTGAAAGGATTGAAGGATAAAAATTAAAATGTATATATAAAATAAAGCTGGACTAACCCATTAGGCAAAGCTTCATAGGGAACAATTTTTAACACATTCCTGTATGAACAACAACAAACCTTAATGTTGGAAGGAGCATCAGACAGCACATCAACAATGACAGGGGGACTGAATTCCACATGTGGCTTTGGTACTGGTTGAACATCATCATCAGCACCACTTTCGGCAGGTGCTTCACTTTCAGGATCACTGCCTGTAGCTGCTGTTGCACTTTCTTTTTTCTCTTTTTTTGCTAACTGTAAGTGAATTTTGCATAACAAAAGCAAAATGTGAATACATCAAAAATTTAAAATATAAATCACAAAAGACTAAATTTCGTTGTATTACTTTACTTCTTTTATTTAAAACAATCTGTCAAAATTTTATTAGAATTTATTAGCAACATAAATATTTCAATACAACTATGAAAATAATCAATATCAGAGTTATTGCTTACATTAGAAGTTATCAATTAACATTACCCAAATTCCTACCTTCTGGGTGAGAAAATAAATAAATTACTCATACCTTTTTATTAGCTTTTTTACTCGTTTTCTTAGCCTTTCCTTTGTTGTCAGCTAAGGCAAGAAGTTCAGTGGTAGCTTTTCTTTGTTGAGCAATTGCTTCTTCATATGTTGTTCCCGATGTAGAAAACAATCCCATTAGCAATATTACAGCTGCTCCGGCCACACCGAGGCCACAAAGCACTAGCAATGCTTGCAGCTCCATTGGACCTGCCGCTTGCTAGAAGTTACTAAAAAAATTAAACAAATTGCCATATATTTATTATATTACGAATATGATTATTTATTAGGAACTCTTCCCGCCTTACGCTGCTGATTATCTTCTTTATATCAATAACCAAAAAAAAAATTATAGAAACTCTTTATAATAAAAATTGGGAAACCTTTCAAAGAATACATTTTATATTACACATGGACAAGCCATTGTGTTATAAATATGTAGCAACTTATAAAAGAAAATTTTAATAATTTGGGCATTAGTATTTAATTTGTAAAATAATGCATTTATTATAATAGAAGAATAAATGTTTCGAACAATAAAATAATCATTGCAATTAAATAATGAGGGTAAAGTAAATATTCAATAAGAATTCTGATTAAAAGTGAATTTTGTACTATAGCACCTTATAAAGCAAAATGGTATTTTTGAAAAACTTGCATGACCGACATTTACTATTACATACTTCATGATAAAAAATGTAAATTACTTATTGTAACGTATAAAATGTAATTGAAATTTAACGACCGTAAGATTTAACAAAAAAATAGAAACAATTTCATTTAAAGCTGTTAATGTACTTAATTAAGAATAAAACATTTTAAATTAGTGCAGTCTATTATAGTTATATTATTACTATGAAAACTACACGGCTATACCTTTTGCAAATTATTACACCGATACGTTATAAAGACTGACACGTAAGCAATGACACATGTCAAAGGTTATTGACAGTACTTTCGCTTAATTTGCTACACCGTGATTTAAAAACGAATCCTTATACAAGAAATACTACCCTGTAGTTGGTACAGCTTTTTATACAGTTAAATACCTTAACACTTACAAACAGCTGTTACATACAGATGCTAGAAATATAAATTTTCTACTATTACTAATCTTACCTAAAAGGTCTTCTAAAACTTGTGTCCTGATATTGTGTACAAAAATAAAAACTTTATAATTGCACCGATATACTAAAATATTAAATTTTAATTTACACAAAACGAACTAATAAACTAGATCAACGATCAAAACGAAAAGCCGACGACAGCCGACTATAGACTATCATAATATCATGCCGGTGTAGGTTTGTATAAATAATATTTAAGTGCTGCCAATAACAGTAAATACTATCCACACCAAAAAAGAATTATAAACTTTTGATTTCGCAAAATTTTATTAATGTTGTAGTAACGTACAGAAATAAGTCTTGAAATTATTTTGACGATATAGGACAATTTACTGTAAACTAAACTTATATGAGTTTATTTTCAAAATATTTTCTAGGTTTACAAGGAATACCGCATCAGTAATGTAATTAACAGTCCCAACAGTTGGAACATGCAGCGGGATGTAAAAAAAAATGTGATTAAAAAATTTGTTCTTTTCAAAATACAACTTTATTCACACAATCCGAAAAATGTCTGTGCCATAAAATAGTTTTTCTTTAATTTTTCTATTTCGTGTTTCCAAAATCTACCGAAAATTCTATGTATTCAGCATAAGCCTTTTTTTTTGCTAATTTTCAGTATTCAGTCGCCACACAAACGCATGTTGGTTTCCGATTATTAAAACAAAGTCAAAATAAAATAATACAACATACAAAATAAATTTTGTTTATGTTCAATGTTATTAGAAATTCTTCTAGATGAAGTTTTTTATGGAACTAATAATACGTTTTCATTAGCATGATACAAACCAAGCGTTTACTGCGTTTTTAAAGATTTTTTTTAATTGAATTAACGTTAAGAAAGATTGTCCGTCTTCAAAATTAAAAATAAAAGATGGCTACTAAATCTGACAGCTGTTTGTCAAAAACCTAAGCTGTCTTGAAAATTGTCAATTAGTACGAACAGCTGTCCACTTTTTAAATATCCCATAATTCAAATCTCTTTTATGATGTGGCCTGTTCAAGTTTAGTACTTAATAGTTGTAACTAGATGCTACACAAATGCATGTATATGTATAAAAATTTGTGTAAGTAATTTAAAAGTGCAGTGGACAGAACCAGTATGTCGCTTCCTCCTCTTGTCTGCAACACACCTCCGCCACCTGATCAATGTGATGATGATAATGACCATGAAGATTATGATATAAGCTACAGTTGTAAGTCTCCAATTTTTTCTTGAATATGAAAAACCTTGTTCAGCTGTGTTTTTTGTTGTGAAGTTTGTTTCACTTTATTTGTGATTTGATTTTATATTACAGTATCACAAGATGACAATGAAGATAATAATGGTTATGATTATCAAACATATGAAAATTATAATATATATGAAACATCAAAATCAAATACAATGGAAAGCAACTGGTCTTTAACTGTTAACAATATTTCAGAAAGTGTTCAAATAGAAAATGTACAACAAAAAAATATAGAGACTGATGCTGTGACACCAATAATAAATGATTTTAGTAAGAAATTGGCAGTGGATGATATAGCCATTGAAGATTTAAATTTAGAAATAAGTCAAGAGCATTTAAACTCTCAAGTTATCAATACAGAAATAAATGACACTGCTAGTAGTAATAATGGATTCTCTTTAAAAGAAACTGATATACACATTGATGAAAAAATATCTGTTTCTGAGAGTGATATTCATGAAAACGAAATGGCAGTGACAAAAAATGAAAATACTGTCAATCCTGATATCACACTTTTGTCTGAAATTACTAAGTCTCTCAATGATTCTGGACCAACATTTAAAACTTGTGAAGTTACAAACAAAAAATTTGATGATTTTCATTCTGATATAAATTCAAAACATAATGAAAAAGATGTTCAAGAAAAACCAAAAGATGAACTTAAGTATGAAATAGAATTAGAAGATATTAAAAATAGTATAAAAAATGATGTTGACTTTGGTGATTTTGATGACTTTCAGTTTGTAAGTAATAATCAACACACTACAACAGTTGTAGATAATTCTGAAAATCCTTGGAATATTGACGGTCCACTAACTAATGATGATATTGGAGGTTTTAAAGCCGATTTTGCTGAAAGTAATAATGATGCAAAAGTAAACAATAATTGTTTTCAATATGTGCTTGATGATAAAGATAATACCTCAGAGAGCCAAATAAACAAAGATCTAGATGATGACTTTGGCGATTTTGATGACTTTAAATCCTGTACAAAACAACAATCTGAAAATGATGGTCAAACAGAAATTCAATACAATAATGAAATTACTGCAATGGATTTTAACACACCCAATAATGAAAGTCAAATTTTAGATAGTATCAATGGTGTATTTACCTCTGTATTTGATGAAGAAATAGAATCAGAAACAGTATATATAGGAAAACTGGAGTCAGTTCTTAATGAAACTTGGGGTCATCTGGTAGATACAGATGTTAGGCAACCTTATATGTTGAATTGGAATAATTCACTTGGCCAAAAGAGCTTGTTGAGAGCTCTATGCATAGATTCGCGAAATATTGTAAGTTTTACTATTAATATTAGTATACTTTTTTTTTCTAACTCTCATACACCTAAATTTTTCAGCTATTTGGACCTAAATGGAATTGTAACATGCCTAAGTATGCAGATAAACTAGGTGCAGATCCTCTGCAGCCTCAAAAACAATTTACTTTACCTTTATCCCAAATGGACATGCAAAATGTTGATAAACCTACAACAAATTCAACTGACAAATGGACTGATCCTTTCTCATCAAATAAACATGAATGTAAGTATTTAAATATGGCTGCAGATTTAAACTTTAATATAATGCATAGGTGCAGCAGGATAGATATTTTATTATACTGTACAGGAAGCTCGTGACAATAACAATAATGTTTAAGAAAAATAAGATAGCTAATAAAGAACTTTTGTAATCATGTACAAATGATTTTTTTGTATGTTTGTTTGATTATCAAAGATTTTATATGAAAAACAGTAGAAATTACTTACCATTGCTTAAAATGTAAACTAATTAAAAAATATACAGTCTTTGTTATTAACTTAATTAAAGCTTTTTGTAATATTTATTCATTACTAAAATTTTTTTGCATGTCTTGCACATGGATTTAACATCATTCACTTATACATTTTCTGCTTGATCTAACATTCCACACTAGTCACGTATGCCGAAGCCCTTCTATTAGACCTTGAACACCTAATGGCTACCTTAGATCAAATGGCTCATAAACATACCTCACTCAAAATTTCAGAGTTACTTTCACATGGTAAGTCACTTATTTTCTAAACATATTTGGCTTTTAATTAATTTATATACAACAAAAAATTATTTACCATTAAAATTAAAATATCTCAAAATGGCATAAAATATGTTTAATTTATTGAGTCAGTACAAGTATTTTTCTAATGAGCTCATTACAATATTGACAACACTTAATAGTTCTTTTAAGAAACTTTTAAGATACTTCTTGGTTGGCAGTAGAGTTTTTTCACACACTAATTATAATCCTGACCCTACAATAGCACTAAGGTGTATATTCGTTTATAATTTATGAAAGCCAGTATTTTCTAAGCGAGCATGCTTCACCATCCACAGCCTTAGGTCAAGTGTTAGTTCATTGGAGGAAAAAGTACTATCATAATGATTGTACATAAGTTTGTTTTGAAATTGGAATTTATGGGAGCTAGGAAGATCCTTTTCCACAACAACAGTAATAATTTTTATTATCTTGTTAAGGCAGCCATTGTTTGTGTAGGTTTACAAATTAAAATTATAATTCAATTAGTAATGGTTCCTGCACTATTGTAGGAATATATCAACCCTGAATAGCAGGTTGAAGTACATTTTTAATTTGGTTTTGGTGAGGTTTAAATAAAATGCATAATTTAACCATTACATCACTGCTCACTGGACAAATATTTTGTTTTTTTGATGTTTTACATTTTAAATATTTTGGGATCATTTTTAAAATTTTCTTGCAAAGATAATGCAAATAATGTTCTGGAAACTAGTAAAGCTATGTCAAAATGTGGCAAAGGCCAACAGGTTGCAGTGGGCACATTTTTTACATGGATAACTCAATAAAATTATCATTGTTATTATCCTGTTTAAATGAAGTAAGCGATATGTGCATTCTTTTTAAATTATTTATTATTATCACATGTACTTAATTAGAAGTCGAAAATATCTGTTAAATTTACTTTCTCCTAAAAATAATTATATATAGTAAATAATTAAAAGTAAGGTGAAACTAATACATTAAGTGTAAAATTTACAAACATATTTTCCATTATGTTACAGCCAGACTTTATTTAGACGAACCTGAAAATTTTTATTTTTTTAATGTGACCTTAAGTGCCCTTCTTATAAAGTAGAATAATATTCACTGGTTTCAATTAGATTTCTAAAGAAATTTTATAGGCATTGGCCACTTTCATTATGTGTATCTATACCCGAATTTCTATGTACGCATTTGTTATTGTCGGAATAATTATGCATTATAAGTTTTGTAAATTACCATTTGATATTTATCAAACAATAAAAAACTTTACAGCATGCCGCGATGGAAATGTTGCAGCTGCTTCAAAAATTACACCTACAAATTTGGAAGTATCCAAAAACGTTATATCTCCGTTAACAGATAAAATTTATCCATCAACTATAAATGTTCATCCCCTACGCCAAATTAGTTTGCCGGACACACATATCTTCACACCTTCGGACTCTGAAACACCAAGATCGAAAACTATACATTATGACAATGCCGCCCCAATTGTGTTATCTCAACCAATTACAGGTGAGCAAAGTGGTGATAACCTTCAGTTGCCTGCAGATGAAATCGTGCATAAGATAGAAGGTGATAAGGCATACTGGGAATTCCAGGATTTTAAGGGTACAGACGAAATGTTGCATTCAACTAAAAATAATGTTGTGTTTGATAAAACAGAAAACAAATTGGAACAAAATAGTGGAGGTGTTAATGATATACAGAATATTGATACACCGCATCAAATACAATTATTACAACCTATAAAAGTTGAACCACTTACGCCTACCTTAAATTGGCCCAACCCAGGAGAAGTTAAAGAGACATTTGATGATTTCTCGGATTTTATATCAAGTTCTTCATATGAAAATAATAAAATTGATATTATGAAATCTGATGAACATAACCTCGACCTTGAGGTGAAAACATTAACAGTAGATAAAAATAATGATACAGCATATTATGACACCACCTTTAATGGAGAAATGATTCATGATGATTTTGAAAGTTTTCAATCAGCGCCACCTACTTTTATCGCCAATAAAATCAAAAGCCCAGAAACTAGTACAAGTGAATTGAATTGTCAACCTTTGAGCAAAATTGAAAGTTTAGGTATATTTTCTGAATATAATAAATTTGCCCCCAATGAACAAGAGTCAAATGATACAATAAAAGCGAAAGTTACAGATTTTACGACCGAAGTTCCTAACAATAGCATGACTAGCGTTAGAGATGATTTTGTAGTTGATTCACCTATTCAATCTGCGGTACTTACTGTTTTAAAACCTACCATTTTATCCGCAAGCTCTGGTAACACGACACGAAAACAAAATAATTCAGGGCAAATTTTGCAACCTTTATCTTTAGAAGTTTATTCACAAATAAATTGGCCTAATCCCGGAATAGATTTACAAGATCTATCGAGATTTAATCCGGTAGAAACGTTACCGTCTTTGAAAGGCGAGTCGAGTACCAGCAGTCAAAGCAAAGTTAGTTCACCCGCTCATAATGAAAAGACAACCGGGAGAAGCGAAGTTTTGGATGACGACGTTTGGGGAGATTTTGTATCGAGCAAACCCAAGCAACAAATGCCTGCAGATAAAAAAATACAAATATTTGGCGACGAAGAGGAATGGTCAGAATTTGTGTCAAGTTCTACAGTAAAACCACAAAATGGCCTAAACACGATTAGCTTAAACGTTCACACCAATTTGAGTATGAAAAAATCATCTAACCTAAATAAGTTCAATAACAAACACAATAAAATATCATTGGAAATACCTGCATTAAACTATATAACACCAAAATCAAGTAACAAAACATATGATGAGAAGCATTTTCAAAATTTATAACATCACCACTCACTTATTCCTGTAATGAGTTAAAAATTATGTACTTAAATTAGAAATATAACTAGTATTATGTAAATATTGGTGACGGGATTTTTTAGCACGTAATATTTATATTGTTATGTAAAATAAATAGAGATTTTTAATATATCACTTTATTTAGAAAGGTTAAGTTATGTTCCCTGTGTATATATAATATTTCAAGATAAATAGATAATACGATTAAAATGTTCGGAAACCGATGAATAATTAGTCAGAGTTTGGGAACCATGCAAGTTTTTGTACATGTGCTCTGAATTATAAGGCTACAAAAACCGGCATGTCTTATAATAAAGTCATTAATTTCTGAAGTGCTTGAATTACAAAAGTATTTGTAGCTATATATCAGGGGTGGCCAACTTTTGTGTGCGTAAGATGCTACTTTTTATTTAAAAATTTATCACGATCGACTTTTCATCTAAAATATGGGTCGCGATTGACTTGTAATCATATGTGTAGTCTATTCTAAAACTCACGTCCAGGGGAATTGTCAATATTTATTAATTCTAATTAGGCAGACATAAATAGAAATTTATAATTTATTTTATTCTTTAACCTTAATGGGAAGGCTGTGTTTGCATATCTTTAACTAAGAAATCATAATTCGGTGTATATCCTGACATAGATAATAATAACGAGTCTTGAGTATGCGAATCAGGCAGGACAGGATGTTGTTTGCTCTTCTTTAACTTTAAATATGAAAACGCTGATTCGCACAGGTATGTATATCCTAAACAAGTAAATATATTCACTACATTTAAGCAGAGATAGATTTTATATGTTATAAAACACCTAATTCCGTGTTTATTGCCATAACTCAAGACATTGCACGCGATCGACTCGTTGGCAACCTCTGCTATATATTGTCCCCGTTGCTGGTATTAAGAGCCTTCTACGAGAAAGAGAAGTGAACGCTATTTTCCTTAAAATAGGTTCAGGCATCGGTTGCAGTGCGTTATAGCTGCTGTTAAGTAAAAGTAGATTTCCTCATGACATTTTCTTTCAACTAAAGGCAAAATAAAGGTTTTCAAGGGACCGAAATAACACCAATTATTTAAACTTGTATTGAAAAATGTATGTAATTAAACCTCTGCTACTGTCATAAAGTAAATCTACCGTTATATCATTGATCTAACAGAACTAAAGGCCTGCAACATTTTAAATTACATGCTGTAAACAGTAATCGTCAAAAAAAATCTCATGTTAAAAAATGTGAGTAAGAATAAGTTTGTACTTTTAGTTAACTTTCTTTACTTCTAATATATCTTACTATTAATGTAAAATTGATGGACTTATTAACTTGAAGAAATAAACGACGGAAGGGTTAGTACGGTCTTAAAGTAGCAATGGCGTACGGCAGGCATTGTTCGTAAGCCTTTCGCACGGTAGGCCACCGATTTAGTTATGTCACGGAAAGCGCAAGACTGATATACTTGGGGGCTTCAACTAGCAGGGGACAACGGTTTTTCAAAATATAGGTAATGTTTGATTACTTAATAGTATTTAAAATTCCTTAATATTTCAATCTAAGACGAAAGTCGTAGCGTATTGCCGGTGAAGACATATGGCTTCGAGAGATGGCCGTTTACGGTGGGCCCTAAGAAGATGGTTAAAGATGCACAGAAGACATCGGAAATGTCTACACCCGGTGTGTCTCTATGCGATCGAATCAGAAATACTAGAAATTCTCAATAGAACTAAGGTCACCGACATATACCAAAAGCAACACACGACCGATTTGGGTTGAGATCCTTGGGGGAGGGCTACGCTTTGCTGTGGGCGTCGGTCGGCTAATAATGCAAAGTAATCTAGAATTCATCTATTGAAAGTGTTTTAATATTATTATCCTTATGTTGTATTTTAAGGAAACGTGTGTTCATGAAAAATAATGAAATATTATATTGGATTACTTAAATAAACTTTTGGTTATATTTGCTGTTGCTGTGTATAAGAAGCAATCTGTAATACATAACAAATGTATATTTTGTAAATTTCTGTATAAAGCTATGTAATGATAATGTATAAAAAATGTTATAGATTAAATCTAGATTTTTTTTACAGTAATCGTACTGTTGGTAAAATATTGTTTCATCCGGTACCAGCTTATTCCGTTTAATGATAATAAATTGTATTTTAAATAGGTACTTTTGTACAAGTACAGTTGCAATTATACAAATATTTCTATCGGGATGTAATATTTATACAGTAAACTAATTTTGTGATCATACATTTGTTTTGAAGAGGTACACATTCCATATCCCACTGAGTTTAAGCTTCAGGCGAAAAAAAGCGTTTCTAGCTAACTAGCATGCTCCAATAACAGCAACATATGCGATATCCAACAATCTAAATAAAAACTTAGCCATTTTGAATAAACGGCTTTGATTCTCTCGAAAAATACCTTATGCAGTCCTACTAGTAAGAACAATAGAAAGGCTATTTATTTATTTACGATATGTAAATATATACTTTTTGTTTTAACTTTTCTCTTTTATTACACCTGGGTACAGATAAAATACAGTATAATAGTTTAAGAACTAATTAACATTTTTTTATATATGTACGCGAATGAGACTCAATAATTTTTAATTGGCATTTGTAATTAATATTTTGAATTGTATGGACAAAAAATAAATTCTATTAGATTGTGTTAGTAGATTATATTATTAAATTACAGATATCATAAACGTAGGCATGCGTTATTAGTGAACTATATATAGACTATGACTATGTGAACTATATATAGTTTTATAAACTTCTGTATCCGCTTGGAGAATGAAACCACTTTAGATATGTCTACACAACTTTAATGGAGGCGCGTCTGTTACGC